>NQII01000936.1:177531-192802 GCA_002778355.1 Clitarchus hookeri | reverse complement strand
GATTTCTTCACCCATCTGTTTTAACTGATTCTGCATTTCTTGAATTTTCGACAGGAAAATAGACATTTCTGTACCTTCTTGTTACTTATATTGAAAGAATCGCTGTTGTATTATGTGAATATTTGTTTCACTTCTCTGTTCATATACACTTAGTTATTTCCGCCAGATTTCCGCAGCAGTAGTGCATGTGATAATATGCAGCATCACGTCTTCTGACATTCTCGTGACCAGTAAGGTTTGAGCCTTCGCATCCATACTTTCCCAGGCTGGTCTCTCCGTAACAACCTCTGGCTTCAAGGTGCGACCTTCGACCACATCATATAAACCTTGACCTCGCAGTAAAACTGACGTTTGTAATTTCCAGATGTTCCAGTTCTTGGCGCCTTCCAGTTTAATAACTGTACTTTGATGTGCCATGCCATTCATCTTGCTCTTCCTTCCTTCCTGCAAAACCTTCCCTTCCTTGTCCGTTCTGAACAAGTTTTCCTTCTCGCCACGCCACCGCTTGGTCGTACTAACCTCAAACGACACTACTTAGGTCAACAATATTAAACAACTGTTGTTGCAGTATTTACGTGCACTATTTTACTTCAACCATACAAGATTAGGTGCCTGGGACAATAACCTGTAGGTTTTATAAAGAAATACTCCGGATCACTTGAATAAACTATTTATTAGTTTTAAGAAAGAACTATATAATTTCAACAAGGCACATACCGCCATGATAGCTAATAATTTGTTTACAGTATTGCCATCTTAATAATATAAAAACTTTTAATATTGCATTGTATATTATATTACAACAATTTGCATGTGCACGCCTATGCTAGTTTTTTTGGCTCTTCAGTGTAGCACTGCATAGCGTTATGAACGGCAACTTTTTTCATCGGGGCATCGGACCAAGAAGACGTCTGGAGATGGGTGCATCCGGCAGTCGCAAACCGCTGCCTGGACCAGCCCACAGTAACGTGGACCAGGTGGGGGCTCTACAATTATATATTTTAAGTGGCGTTGTCCCTGGGTATAATAAACTAACATCCTGTTATTTATTTCAGAGCTCCCCCAAGTAATACTTGTAGGTAAACAGATATTGTGTCAATTTAAATGTTCAATAAACCCCCGTACTTTATTGTTGCGCTCTATGTAACTCTGTACCATATACGCCTCTATAGCCACTTTTAGGTATTAAAGTATCACAAATCAATTCATAACAACGTGTTATTCCCCACGTGGTTTTTGGAAGGATATGCCGTTACTCGATCAAGCACTGCTCCCTCGAGATCTGGAGGCCTTGTAGTTATTTCCCCTCCTCGGTTGTACTGAGTAAGTTGCATGTATCCTTCGCTGGTACGTGGTAAGAAATAACCGTTCTGCTTTCCTACAGGGTTTTAATTTGCTTGTCCTCAAACAAACACACACACTCTCTCTCTCTCTTTCTCTCTTTCTCTCTCTCTCTTTCTCTCTCTCTTTCTCTCTCTCCCTCTCTCCCTCTCTCTATTTCTCTCTCTATTTCTCTATCTTTCTCTCTCTCTTTCTCTCTCTCTTTCTCTCTCTCTTTCTCTCTCTCTTTCTCTATATTTCTCTCTCTTTCTCTCTCTCTCTTTCTCTCTCTCTTTCTCTGTCTGTCTTTCTCTCTCTCTTTCTCTCTCTCTTTCTCTCTCTCTTTCTCTCTCTCTCTCTCTCTCTCTCTCAAGAGTGTAATGAATATTTCGTGCACGCGCTTCGCCGTGTGAACACAGAAGAAGTCAAAGAGCAAACGACAAGCCTGTATCGTCCTTCAGACACCTGGCAACTGTATGATGGGCCCTGACGCACTTTGTGTCAGGTGTTTGTGAATTATTTGATCAGATGAGCCTTCGAATGTAGCCAGGGAAAGGAATTAAAGGTTTTTCTCGGTAAAATGGGCACTTTTAAATGCCCTTCTTAAGAGGCTGTTATCGCCCCTTATAGAGAAATTGTTCATTTTAGTTTCATAACAGAAGTGTCAGGGTCATTACTGAAAATATTTAACTGTAGAAGCATTACATTTCATATTTCTATGCAAATGTTTATACCTGATTGTTAATAGGTGTTCCCTGGTTATCATTAGAAAGTTACAATGAGTTAATATGTAACATTTTGTATTAAGTTAACTGTTCGATAAATATGCATTAATACTTCATACGTCACGTCCGTAATGATGGATAAAGTGATTATATAAGATTCTATTTTCGCATTTTTCAATAAATCATCCTAAATTTGAATCCGGAAGAAATAAATTTGAAATGCAATATGGCGAGTGACGCGGGCTCTTTAGATGTACTTGTAGGCACATTGTGTGTTCTTTCACAATATATAAGATTAAGATATACTTGTATGCACATTGTGTGTTCTTTCACAAAGGAAGAATTTAGTACTAACTATTTTAAAAATAACAGTGCTTCCCAAAACTATGTCTAGAAGATAACGAAAATGACTAACTTTGCGAGGTTCATATCTTTTGTTCGTAGTTTTGTTCAAAAAATTGTTACTTGCGCGAAATAAATGCAGAAAACGCCAAACAGTGCGTGTCCAAAGCCTTTTATTTAAGATTATTGTCTCAGTGCCAAGGGACATTTAGAGTTTTCACTTAATCAGTTGTATATGTTTCATTTATTTGTGCGTTCAAAACGTAAAGATCATGTAATTGTTCCAAATCAGAAGCATGTACAAGGTTTTCGTTTTAGATGTTGGTTTCAATTGGTTTTGCTATTTACACGTTGTTAATACGTAAATACGCCTGCGTCGGGCTAAAGCAAATTGCTGTGAACGTGTTTGCCTGTTATTACGAACTAGCTTTTCAGCTAGCTCGTACTTGAAAATATTTAGGGACGTAGCTCAATAATGACTCATGATTCGGTAGAGCACAACAGTATCTGATGATTTTTTATTACATGAAGATTATACAGTTGCTATTTAAATGACTTTTGATCGGGGGTGCTTTAAATTGAATACCGAGATGATTATTTAATTACGTTATGAGTCACGCCATTTTAATTAAACCTAACTGGAAAGTCATCACCTTGTTGCAGCCGGAGGCTGATTCTGCTTCGCTGGTTGGGTCGCCCAAAGGACTAAAGACGAAAGACCCTCGTTCCGGGTGTTACACCGGCCTGTATCAAGCGCGTGGTTCTGCGGCCCCGCTCAGTGACCGGTGGAGGGGATTTCCGCAACTGTCTTCTTTCGCAAGGGTCGACGACCAAATGGTGGCGTTGCAATCCCGCTCGTTTCCAGGTTTAATGTTTGAAGGTGTGATCAGGCAAGCCGTTCAGCTAAGGCCTGATCACACCATAACACGGTGCATCTCGTACAGTAAAAGCAATCAAAATAAGGCAGAAAAAATTATTAATAAAGAGAGGTTATTTCTTGACTTCACAAACTCAATACTACTGTGCCTCGTGCAATTGGTTCCATATCTTGGCACTTTAAAAAATTAGATTTCTTGCAGACGTTGCTATTTATATTGACGTCAATTTTTCAGAAACCTGGTTAAATTACGTAATTTTGGAAAAGCATGTTTACTTGTCCAAAATTACGTAATTTTGGAAAAGCATGTTTACTTGTCTGCTTTGACAAATAATCGTGATATCAGTCAAAATCCTTAGTAGAAAATTTATTCCTACAAATGTGTTTCTGTGAGATCAGTTATCTGTCGTAATAAAACTTCGAATCGCTCAAATATACGTTGCAGTTTCATGCACGAGACTCAATCATGGTTTACGCATTAAATTATAATACTTAAAATGGAAATCTTTTAATTGTGCCTGATTTACACTAACGTCGTTTCGATCCTGTCCATAAGAATTATTCGAGTATATTTAGTCTTTGACATTTCTGAACAACTCATGAAACTCAGTTAGTGTAACATGCCCTAAATACCTACCGCGGCCATTCTTTACGAATAAAGTTACGTTTTTTTTTCCCCCACTGCGTGCTTATCTGTGACTACTGAATCAAAAATTATTGTGCCGTAATGTGATTCTCAGGATTAGTTATAAGTAATTATATGCGCCGCACTCAATTTTTCTTCAGAGATTTTCCTTGATGGAAAAAAGAGTTTTCTCCGTTTGCCGTCGCTCAGAGGCATGTCAAGAAGACGATAGCAAGGCGTTTGTTTGCAACAGCCGTGCAGGCCTACTGGTGCTTGTGTTTTTGAGCGAACGTTTTTTAATGTCAATTATTTAGGGAAACGAAACAGGAGCCAAGTAAAATAGTCGCAGAAAACGCACGTCCTCGGACTCCATGAATTATGTAGCGTTCCCTCTGCTCGTCTGTCTGAGCAGAGAGAGAGCTTTTAGCGTCTTCTGAAAGGCGGTTAATATTTGACTGGTGACGGAGAAGGATTGCGCGGATGTCAAGCTCTCGTGTCCAATATGGCGAGGCGGTTGCCGTTGTGCTTGCGATATTTTGTTTGCGTCAAGAATCCAACCTCAGAACTAAAACAGCTCTGTCATTCCCTTTGCCTGAATAACATCTTGAACTGAGGTTCAGTTTGCGTGCATTCTAGTGAATCGTTATCTGCGGTGCAGAGATAAATTAATTCTAAACTTCGCAAGAAATATCGCTAGGAAAAATTAATTATTATTACAAACGTTGATGTACTTCGAATACTGTAGAACTACCGTAGGGACAACGTTTAGTTATAAGTGCATTGTTAAGGTTACTTTTTGAAACACCCTTATTCATCTAGTGTAGTACATCAGTATCTATTTCTTTCAGACTGTAAAGAAATACCTATAGGGCTCACAGATTATATGGGACAGAAATACATGCGTTACTAAAATTAAATTGACAACGTTCGCTAGGAGACCCGCTGGTAAATAGGAGGAATTTTTACCGGCAGTGTGTTTTATAGGTAAATGACTTCTGTTGTCTAGTAATATATTGGACGAAATATGTCGGGGGTATTAAAAATAGTATGTAGACTCGGGAGTAAAATTGAAGGAGTATTGTTTGTATTTGTCAATTTGCGGATTGCTCTGTCAGGTGTGGCCACTTTGATGGTCTAGCCAGGAAGTCTCATCAATGAGCCTTTATTCTTACATTATCACTCATATATTATAATTTTAGTGGGTAATTTACTGTAGTAATAACTACCTCGTTTCCTTAGGCAGAAGTAGAGTAACTTCCAGAGGAGCACTCGACAACACGCAGAACTCACTACAGAGTAGAACACACACTACTCAAATAGTCATAAAAGTACTATATACAAGTATGATGTATGTTGTATATGAAGGAATAATGCATATATGTTGTAACACAATAATATATTTTCTAGAATTTTTTTTTTAAGTTTTTAAATATCAGTTAACAAGAGTCAGTTTATAATTAAAATTTTAACTTCCATTATAAATGCTTCAGAAAGAACATTTTGCAAAAATATATCTACATCAAGCAAGAAAATCATCATAATTATTCTGGTTTTATGAATTAGAAATTTAGTAGTAATATTTACAAATGTTTTTATGAAGTGATTTTATGCACACGAGTTTCAGCTACGAAATTGTTATTTTTTATATCTAAAATGTACATTCATAAAAATAAATAAAAATAAATTTTAACATTAATACCGATATTTTCTTCCATACATCCTTAGCAGACATAATGATTGCCCTACGGAAATACTCTTACATTTTTAATTTGAAATACACATAATAGCTGTATTTTTTAAAGACAGTGCATTTCAATAAGTAAATTCTAGCGAACTATTTTTCAGCGTTACGAAATATGTGCATTCCATACACAACATAAATGACACTTATCTGGCAATTTTGGTAGTTCGCGTGCTAATTTTTAATGAGTTCTGCATTTTGTAGATTCGGTTGCAGTGCAGTATTAGAAGCCACTGTAATTCTGCCTCATAAACGTTTGTTTTCAAATTTCCAATGTAAATATGCTTTCGCCTTCATCTTGAGTCTTAAATATCCTAACGTAATGATTGATGAGCGTGGCTGGTTTTCGAGGGACCACATTGTCTGAGTTTCCCGAAACATCTGCCTGCAAGGTAGGGCACGGTGATGAGACTTCAACACTAGCCACAAGATTGTTCGTTCTAGCTACGAAATTATTTGACATGTTGATCCTGCTTTGATTTTGATAACACGGTGTGGCGGCCTGCAGTGCAACCTGCCATTCCGACTTCGCTTCCAGCGCCCGATGCAGTGCATCCTCCATGTTGCATCCTCCATGTTGCATGTTACTGCCAGGTGCGTCCCTTGTTGGTTCTCAAGAGCCTCAGAAAGTTCCCTCGGAGACCGTTCCGAGAGCTGCAGTTCATCTAGCCACATCTCTTGTAATTTTCCCATTGCAACTTCATCCCGACCTGAATGTGGGGAGTTGTGGGCGTGATGCAAACAACTACCTGTCCCCAAAGGGAATGGTGGCGTGACGCATATGAAATGGTGGGCGTGATGCAGACGGAAGGGTGGGTGTGATGCAGACAGCTACCTGTCTCCAAAGAGAATGGTGGGCGTGATGCAGACAGCTACCTGTCCCAAAAGGGAATGGTGGGCGTAATGCAGACAGCTACCTGTCCCCAAAGGGAATGGGGGNTGCAGACAGCTACCTGTCCCAAAAGGGAATGGTGGGCGTAATGCAGACAGCTACCTGTCCCCAAAGGGAATGGGGGGCGAGATGCAGACAGCTACCTTTCCCCAAAGCATAACATTAGTACCTACTCCAAGGTTAAATATCCCAATANTGGGGGCGAGATGCAGACAGCTACCTTTCCCCAAAGCATAACATTAGTACCTACTCCAAGGTTAAATATCCCAATAAGTGCATCGCGCCTACGGATTGAAACATATCACAAACGGTCATAAAAAATATGCCAGGTAGTAAAACTGCTGTTCTGCTAACTAGCTGTTCGGAACACCTGCATTCTCAAATTAGCATTGATATTCCTGCCTGGGTGACCAGCAATGGAGCGAGTTCCACGGCATGGTCTCGTCAAAAGACACCGGAAGTTGAAACGTCCATGTACTTTTACTTCATAAAACCACTTAAATATGAATAAATGTAATTAACAATTGTAAATGTATGTATTTCACCTGTTGTGAATTCGTGTATCATACCCACAAAACTAAGACGTTGCCAAACATCACAAACTCAGTGGAAGTAATTTCCTTATACGAGTTTCTGATTGCAGTTACTTTAAATAATTTTACAAATATTCCAAGCAATTGCGAACATTTTTTTTTTTTTTTTAATTTGCGGGTAAAAATTTGTGTCTGCAAATTCCATCTCCGCGCATTTCCGCGCCTTTACTAATGCATTTCCCGTATTCGTTGGTTGCAAGGTACCCCGAGACCGTCATATCAGGTCATTTAAATAAATCTGAACTTAATGTATCTGTGAATAATAATAATAAACAATNGGTACCCCGAGACCGTCATATCAGGTCATTTAAATAAATCTGAACTTAATGTATCTGTGAATAATAATAATAAACAATTTTAAATGTCATACTGTAATGCACAATTAGCCTGATTATTCATCTAACATCACAACTGAAAAATTATAAGTGCCTTAGAAAAAATGAGAAAATTTAAATTACACTGAACGATTTTCGTTTCTGCGGGCAAAGACGCAACTGTACAGGAAATAAGGGGCGGGGTGGGAAGGATCCCTTTACGTCATACTGACGTTAATTGTAATACATACTACAGTCCAATCTAGCAAGTGCCTTGACGTAAATATGACTTTCCTCGTTAACCTCGACGACTAGTAAATTGAACCGAGGTAAACAAACGTATGACAATAAAGAAGATATTTCCAACTAGTATAACTCTTCAAAGCAGGCACCATAATGACAAAAAAAAAATCCATTACTTACTTGTATCAGAGTACAAGTTTTTGTTCAAGAGTAGACCGATCATTAGAAACTGTCGAACTAAACATGAAAGATGTTAATCGACAAAAAGGAAGAACTAAACGAAAGAAAAATTTGTTAGTAGGAAAACCACTCACAACTGCTCCTCTACGTGGCATGTATGTATACATAGGAAAATAGCACTAATAAAAAAAAGCCAAGAATCGACAACGAATGTAACGTANTTTTAAATGTCATACTGTAATGCACAATTAGCCTGATTATTCATCTAACATCACAACTGAAAAATTATAAGTGCCTAAGAAAAAATGAGAAAATTTAAATTACACTGAACGATTTTCGTTTCTGCGGGCAAAGACGCAACTGTACAGGAAATAAGGGGTGGGGTGGGAAGGATCCCTTTACGTCATACTGACGTTAATTGTAATACATACTACAGTCCAATCTAGCAAGTGCCTTGACGTAAATATGACTTTCCTCGTTAACCTCGACGACTAGTAAATTGAACCGAGGTAAACAAACGTATGACAATAAAGAAGATATTTCCAACTAGTATAACTCTTCAAAGCAGGCACCATAATGACAAAAAAAAAATCCATTACTTACTTGTATCAGAGTACAAGTTTCTGTTCAAGAGTAACCCGATCATTATAAACTGTCGAACTAAACATGAAAGATGTTAATCGACAAAAAAGGAGAACTAAACGAAAGAAAAATTTGTTAATAGGAAAACCACTCACAACTACTCTTATACGTGGCATGTATGTATACATAGGAAAATAGCACTAATAAAAAAAAGCCAAGAATCGACAACGAATGTAACGTAGTACAAAGACACATGTGTTAAGTCACGGCGTTTCAATGACTGTAAACTCTTCGCGTCCTGAGATGAAAATATTGCCCATCTGCGTGCAACAATAGACGAACGCCTTTCTTCTGACATGTCCGCCTGTAAATTTTTAATTCTGACATGTCCAAACGTCTGTTCACTGGTGGGTGTGGGGATGGTCAGTCAGCTGCAATATATATATATATTTTTTTCAAAGTATGCATTTTGGCTCAAAACGTGATTTTGATCCTCAGAATACAAACTTTATTAGCTTTAATCATNTTTTTTTTTTTCAAAGTATGCATTTTGGCTCAAAACGTGATTTTGATCCTCAGAATACAAACTTTATTAGCTTTAATCATGAATATGAGCTGTAAAGTTAGCTAAACAGCTTATTGCGGGTGGCAATTTGATAAACATATATTGTTTTATTTTAGTTAGGAACAGTTACTATGGATGTGTTAGTTGACAGATGAGTCGAATTTAATGTTTAATATAATTTGTAAATCGGCTAGCTGTAGGTGGGTTGATAGCAGAGCGGTCATTCTATTTCGCTAGGCAAACTTTAAGCAATGATATACAGAAAAAATACTCACTGCATTCGTTTCCAAACGATCAGAAATAATCACAAATTACAAAATATTTACTTTTTTTAATAGAACCCTTTTTTTTTAAAACCCGCAGACCAGAGACATCTTCCAGCACGATTCACACGTGTGAAAATCCAGGGAAGTGGGGGGGGCGACCCCGCCGGGAATCAAACCCGGTACGCCTTGGAGGCAGACGAGTTTGAAAGTTTGTAATATCCATACAGTCCACTATAGCAAAACAAATGGCTCTAAAGATAATATCAAATGGAAGCNGAGGGCGACCCCGCCGGGAATCAAACCCGGTACGCCTTGGAGGCAGACAAGTTTGAAAGTTTGTAATATCCATACAGTCCACTATAGCAAAACAAATGGCTCTAAAGATAATATCAAATGGAAGCGGCACCCACACGTGGACCACGTGGTTCGGTGTCTTGAAGCGAGGTCTGATGACCTTGACTTCGGTGGGTTAACAGCGACGAGTTGGTTGACGGAGAGATGGCGCTCGCGTCGTGTGCCGTCACACGGCCAGTGAGATGCCATTCCCTGGAACTCAGTTGACAAGCGGCTACCGACTGGCGAGCACGTCAGTTAAGACGAGGTGGACCGATCTCGCTGGATGCGCACAGCCAATCCCCGTGTCCCAACACGGAACTGCTTTTCTGCCAACGCGTCTTGCGAATACCGCATGGTTGGGATGTTAGACTGCAAAACTGATTTGCAAACAAATGTTTTTATACTTAATCTAAACAATTTGTAATGCAGTTTGATTAAATTCAAATTGGTAAAAGTATTTTATTCATGTAATATTGCTTGTCATTTAAAAATTAAGATAAACAACAAACAGTTTCATTACTGTTGACCGTGTAATTGTGACAGTTGTGTTTTTTTTTTGGGGGGGGTGTACATGCGCAGAAGACTAATAAGCGGTCTACCTCATCTTTAGTCCATGGGCGAACAATCAAATTAACTGGGAACCAGTGACTTATGGTAGTGTAATTCTCGATATTCAATGGAAATCACATAAAAAATTAGTTACATCCAACCATCATAATAATCCGTTATCTAGCATTGATTATTAGTGGAGCAGTATTAACAGATATACTCTAATTTCTACAGATATGATGTGTTTCAATGTTAGAGTTCATAGTCTCTCGTCTTAATCTGCGTAGTCTGTTGTTTCTACTTTCACTGATGGTCTTACCGGAATACAGAGATATTTTAATAATTAATATATTCGGTACGGATCGGAGTGGTGCGTTTATATCATGCATTCGTTTTTCCAGTATAAAATTGTTAATACACATTTTTCAAACAGTGGCGTACTTAGGTTTACTCAGACAGGGCAGCCTTCCAAGACGGCGAATTCTGTGGGGCAGAAATTCGTACAAAACTAAAAACGGGAAAGTGTGTTAGGAAGAAATGAAACGGAACTTTTCCGATTACTTTAGGATCCGACAATTTTGCCGATTGTAATGTTATTTTGTTTTAACTTGGTCTTCTAGCATTTGCAGTATGTTTGCACGTAACGTACGACGGCCGATAGCATCAGGCATGAGAAGAATATCAACATCTGATTTCGTTCTCGTTCCTGGTGACATGTTGTTATTATCGCAATAACGGTGAGAACCGAGACCATCACGTAATTAAACTGGAAAAATTATTTCATAGTTTTAACTGATTGTGACTCGTCCACATTAATCTTATAAAAAGGCTCCACCATTTTGCTTAATAGCCCGCTACCAAGGTGTGGCTTACATGTTGCATTGTGTATAACTGGACCCACCCATCCGTCACGCCCTGCAAGACACGGAACCAATCGCAAAGACTCGGAACTCTGGTGGTTCAACTCCGTGTGGCGGAGTGGAAATTGAGAATGAGTTCGTCCTGTGTCAGCAGCCAATATGGCCTCCGCTCGAGTCGGCGAACGGGTATGCAAACATCAAAGGAACCGCCACGTTTGGCATCTGTATGCTTACCTGTTCTGTACCCCAACTACGCCACAGAGCGATTTATTATTTTATTTTATTTTTAACATGGTCAGCCATAGGTTCAACCACGCATGCATGACTTTTCACCCTTACAACTGTACCCTTTCTGGGAAATGCAGGGACATCAGACATCCTTTACTTTTACTGATTTTCCTTATGCTTTTATTTTGGCCCATAACTTCCTGTTGTCAGACCACATTTTTTTTTTTTTTCCCCCTAATTTATCACATGCGTTTTACCATGTAAGTATATTGTCATTTCTATATATTTTTTACCCTTTAGTGGTTGCCCTTGGTGCCTGGAGTATGGTAGTGGTGCGATTGACCTGTCATCTACCACCGTTTCTCACATATTCAGGGGATTCTAATTCTATAAACTATGCATTCTATAGTGGCACTAACTACTAATACTATATTTATGCACTACATTAAAACTTCTTTCATCAATGTTGGCTAAGTAAGCGGGGAGGGATGCCTGTACTAGAGATGTAGAAAAAATATCGATAAATCGAAATTACGATATTCTATCAACGATATATCGATATAAGTAGTCCATGTATTTCAACTAGATTTTATTTAAATCGGTATCTTTATCCAATCATCGGAATAAGTATTTCTAAAATACTCTTTGAATCATCTCTGTTTTAAATACAAAATTTGAATTAAATATTTTCTACGTTTACTTTGGTCACATACATCAAAAACAGGCGCCACATATTTCTGCAATGCCTCGTGTCCTCAATATCTAATATTCCAAGCAATTTTGCATTTGTCAAGTCCTTTAATATAAAACATATAGAATTCCGATGTACCTAAAATCTGTATTTTTCTTTCGGTACATCGTTTCGTAAAATTATACTTGTATAAAAAACTAATATAAATAATATCGATATTTTCTTCCGATATTAACATTCATAGCAGGTAGGTACTGCCTTAATCGAGCTCTCTCCCTCCAACGCCGGCGCTTCCGTTCGGAGCATAGTCTATTCTTGGTTACTTCCAATTTTTCTGAACCTCTGCTGAAGTTCTACTTTAAGGATATTCCTCCGCCTCGAACAAAAATAGCTTAAACCAGCCTTGTAAATTGTACTGAAAGGACAACGCACCACATCCGTGCTTACTAAGTGTAATGATATTTTTAATAAGAACTATTTCCTACCAGGCATTACCAACACATCTATGTTCTCGCTATTTTTATTAGCTTTATTTATAAATGAAGTATTATAGTGAATAGTTAAATTTTATAAGAAGTTCAATTTAACCATAAATTAAGGTATTTTCATGTTAAACAAGCTCGTGGTACATGGCACATTTAAGAAACAACTTAGCACGTTGGGCATGAGGTGATTATTCGAGAGTTTTATTTTAAAAAAACGTGCTAATAAATCGCGAATAGACTACAGTTAAGTAAACACAGACGTCAACGGCGTGACGGTTCGTTTGACATGGGCGTATCCATTCTCTGGTTGACTTCGCGAGGCTCCAGGAACGGGCATCGCGTCTGATTGCCCGCCGTGAAGTTCCACATTTTGGATGGGCTACCGGCAGGCGAGGAAGGTCAACCAGGTGCTGATTGACGAACGTCGTTCCGACATTTTCCTGGCCAGTGGCGCCGCATTTTTTTTTTCTGGCGCGTGCGGCTGTAGTTCGCTGGCGATCAGTTGAGCCCCACCAGTGGTTCTCACTGGTGTACTGATCCATAGAGGTTGGGACTCGTGCTGGCAGTGGTTGACTCCGTATGCTGGAGGAGGCTCGGAGAGATTCCCCCCTCTTGCTGAGGAGCCGGGCGGTGAGCAGGGCACCTGCTACGGTGGCGTCCTGTGATGACGTTAGTGGTGTGGGTATAATCTGTTCGCGGTTTCTTCACACTTTTTGAATCAAACCTTTGAAAAATCACCCCATGTACGACGTGTTTAGTTATTTCCTAAATATGCCCATGTATCTTAACCGTTTTATGCCTCTTTTAACATGAACGTATCTTATTTTTAATCAAAAAGGAGATTTTACCTGTATTTTATTTATAAATTATAATATTTAATTTACAATAAATATTAATATAATCAGTGACAGAACACGTTTGTTGGTAGCGCCTAGTTAGAAATAGTTCTCGTGCAAAATATTATTACAACTCAGTGCGCACGAATTCGGGGCCTTGTCATTTGGTGTAATACTATAGACATAATCAAGCTTAGTTTGCACGAGGCGGAGGAAAATCCTGGAAGTAGAACTCAAGCAGGGCTTCAGAAAAGTTCGAAGTAACCGTGAATGGATTATATTGCTCCGGCCAGACCACACGTTTGGTAAACTGAGTACGAGGATCTCAGGCCTTGTGGTAGGACATGCTCGGTGCGATCTGGTGAATCAGATCGGGGCTTCGGATATGGTCAACTTGGGTGAGCGCTGGTCATGTCTGGGATGAGACGGCGTGATCCCTCTTCCCCGCCGAGAGGGCGGCCGGGGTGCGGAATGGCCGTAACGGCTAAGAGCGCCTCGTTAAAAAATAAGAGCATGGCTGTGATGGCTGTGTATCATACTTATATATGTAGTTCGCGGTGTGATCGGATGTTTCTCTTCTGTACTTATAAATGCAGATATTACGCGCTCGCTAGGGCTCCCGCCTACCCGGGGCTATTTCCCGCATTTGAAACCGAGGAGCGCGGGAGCGATAAGGGCGACACTGCCACGCGTACCAAGTGCGCCATCGCCGCTAAGCATATACACACCTCAGCTGTTGGTACACCACCATTGGCTGCTGGTGCCGTGTCCGTCAGTGACCAAGCCACTCAGGACTAAGTAACTCCGACACTGAACCCTCGTGATTCGTGCGCAAACGGTTAACACAGGCCAGAACATTTTTTTTAGCCAATCAGAGAAACTGGACAACCCTACAGTGCTTCGAAATCATTTCGCGAAATATCACTGTCCCTACCTATGGGACTTTGGACGATGACAGTTATATTTTACATTCGGAAAGTCTGTGGGGAGGTTCAGTGCAGGGCCCTTGAGTAGTTTTGTATGTAACTGGCGCGTATATTTTGAGATACAGGGCTTTGAGGAAGCCGTTTTNTTGCAGGGCCCTTGAGTAGTTTTGTATGTAACTGGCGCGTATATTTTGAGATACAGGGCTTTGAGGAAGCCGTTTTCAGCCTTTTTGAGTAGTCTGAAATGCTGCTTCTAACGTGCGTGGCGTTCTGAAGGCACTCAAGAACCCCCGTCTGGAGTGTGTGTTATTTTCGTAGAACAGCACGTTGAACACACGTTTAATAGTTCCCTGGGTAAAACGTGTCGGGTAGACAGGAGCCTTAAGAGTGTTGGATACCAAAGAATCAATTATTTTATATTTGTACCTAACATTGTTCAACTTGTACGCATTGCATGTAATGACATTTTCCTCGAACAAACATAATTACACTTCACATTTTTCTAATAATTAGATGTTAAATACATGTTCTTTCTTTTTTGCTGCAGCCATTATAACAACCACAAACAAAGTTGTACAAATGAAAATATTTGCAACGTTAACAAATGCTGTGGGCAACCGCTTGACATATTATTAATATAATATTTGTTATTTGGTTATTACATGTGCCATGCGTTAACCCATGGCATTAGTTTACGTTGTAAATATGTTCATTTGTACAACTTTGTTAGTGTTTGTTGTTATGGTCGTAGCAAAAAAGAAAAAAAAATTTGTATTTATTATTTAATTATTCAAAACATGTGAAGTGTAGTTTTTTTTTTTATTTATTCGGGGAAAAGGTTATATACATTGCGTACAAGTTGAACAATGTTTGGTACTATTGAGAAAGTATTACTTTGTTGGTACACAACAGCCTTAGAGCATATTCCGGACGGCGTGTTGCGGGCGGCACGTGTGGTGTGCGGCGGCACGGGAGATGCCAACAGGTGATGCTGGCTCCACGCAGCCCCCACCCCCACCACCCTCTCCCCGGCCGTGGTGTCGCGTGGCCCGGAGCGGGAGCGTGTTTTTGCCGACGAGAGGAGAAGAGCGGAGT
>NQII01000936.1:154290-165062 GCA_002778355.1 Clitarchus hookeri | reverse complement strand
TTCTTAAAAATCGAGTAATTTATAATATTAGCCCCCTTATCTTGCTCACCCATCCACCACCAACCCCTCACCAACCCCTCCCCAAAAATTAATCATTACCCTTGTGTAACAATATATATCCCTCCACCCATACCAATCAATCGTATCTGCCCATTGGCCAATAAATTACGACTTTAAAATATTTATATATTTTTTTATTATTGGACTTTATAGAGTTTGCTAGTTATTTATTTATTGGCATCTACCACCTGATAGCCCCCCTATCGTACATTTCCAAACCCATGGCCTCAGTGACAACGCGTGCATTCTTCGTCTTCACTGGCCTGGCCCAAGCTAATTTGCTATAGGCATCGATGACTGTCACTACAAGTCAGCTGATATCGCGTGCGGAGGAAGAACCGCGGAGTCAAGATTGGGGTGCAGGAACAATCGGATACGAGCTAAAGACGGACGGTCGTCATTATGCACTTAGATGGATGGTGCACTGTTTGGGGTCACTAAGGAGACATTTATAATTCATTTAGGGGGCATTTTGGGACCACTTAAGGGTCATTTTGGGGTCAGTTTGGGGTCACTTAGGACTCCCTTAGGGCTCATTTGCGGAGCAGGAGGAAACCGTCTTGTGAGGGGTCGGTCTTGCATTAGTCAGTTGTCTGCTTAAGTGTGACCATTCGTTCAAGCTGAGAGAAGAACTGGTCTGGAAAAAACTGTTGAAGATGCACACTTCGCAATGGGGTGTAACTCTTGTGAGGGGTAAGTCTTCTTGTCAGGGGCCAGTATTGTGAGGGGTCAGTCGTGTGTTGATTGTGATAAAATGTAAATCCTTCACACTTTGAAATAATAACTTCCGTATTAACCACCATTTCGATGGCAATTCTCAGTTTCATAAGGATAAGTGTATTTGCCACAATTAACAACACATTATTATTTTTAAAAATNTTTCGATGGCAATTCTCAGTTTCATAAGGATAAGTGTATTTGCCACAATTAACAACACATTATTATTTTTAAAAATCTTTCATATAAAGTTAATTTCCTGATTTTTTACATATATGAACACATATTTTTCCAGGCATCATCATCTTGCATTTTTGGTTTTAATATTTATATATTACTTCTTGGTTTCATATTAATTTGAGTATGTGGGAATTTTGTGGTCATTATAACTAAATGTTCTAAGAAACCTTTTATGTTTGTGTAGTTTATTTCTCTGATATTTTTGTNAATTTTGTGGTCATTATAACTAAATGTTCTAAGAAACCTTTTATGTTTGTGTAGTTTATTTCTCTGATATTTTTGTTATGTGAATCACAAATTATATTTAAATTTAATGATGTACTTTGTCTAAATACTCCTGCATTTTTGCATGCAAACGTCAATCAGCACACTGTTACTTGTGACACAGGTATAGCTCTAAAAAAAAAACTCTATTCAGTTTAATACATGGAATTTATTTACATGAGCCAGAAATATATATATATATATATATATATATATATATATATATACACACACACNATTTATTTACATGAGCCAGAAATATATATATATATATATATATATATATATATATATATATACAAACACACACCAACATCATGTAATATTTGTAACTTGTAGTTATTTCATATTCAGTGTTCAATGCATAGCTTAACAAGAAATAACGACCCCTAAACAGAAATATGGTTGGCGTTTAGAACAACGGTATCTTACATTTGTCCAGCGGCACAAACTTCACAGCGCATCGATTAACTAACTGAGGACGGATTTTAAAATTGACTTAAGGTCGGCTTTGGAAATCTGGAAGCAGGTCTATTTCCTCTCCTTCAGGTCTGTTGTAGTTATCGAATTCGAACTGGCACTCCTGCTGGCTGTGGCGGCTGGTAGCCGCGAGAATGGCCAACTTCTTGCAGCCATCGCATATGCAGACTGGAAGACATGCTTGCTGGCGAGGCCGAGAACTGCCGCTGTTTATATGGCTGAAGACTTTTCCAGATGGCTGCCAGCTCACGGCGTCGTTGCTAGACAGGCGTCACACTTGAGTGGTGAGCACAAGGTCTGCCATACCATCTTCCCACGGTCCAGGATGACTGTGTGCTGGTCGCCATTACAATGCACCATCCATCTAATTGCATAATGACGACCGTCCGTCTTTAGCTCGTAACTGATTGTTCCTGCACCCCAAACTTGACTCCACGGTTCTTCCTCCGCACGCGATATCAGCGGACTTGTTTTGACAGTCATCGATGCCTATAGCAAATTCGCCTGGGCCGGGTCGGTCAAGACGAAGAATGCATGCGTTGTCACTGAGGCCATGGGTTTGAAAAGGTACGATATGGGAACTATCTGGTGGTAGATACTGAAAAAAGAAATAACTAGCAAACTCTATAGTGTCCAATACTGAAAAAAAAGAAAAATTATCTTAAAGCCGTAATTTATTGGCCAATGGGCAGATACGATTGATTGGTATGGGTGGAGGGATATTTTTTATTACATAAGGCCAATTATAAGTTTTCAAGAGGGGTGGGTGAGGGGTTGAAGATGGAGGGGTGAGCAAGGTAAGGGGGTCTAATGTTATATGTTACCCGATTTTAAGAATGTTTTTTCAATTTTTTATTAATTTTGGGGGGAGGGGGATTAAGGTTAAGGTCACCAACCTTCAACATTGTGGTGAGAGTCAGTGATGTAATATTTCCTACAATTTTATTAGAGCCTTTCGATTTTTACATCTGTTTTCTCAATTTTTATGACTGAGGAGTGTGATGGGAAGTGGTGGTGTCTGGTGAGGGGGGGGGGTTTATAGTGATGGGATGAGTGTGAGTTTAATTTAATATGTTCCTCGATTTTGAGAATTTTTTTAGGTTTTTGCGATTTTTCTCGATTTTTTTATGATTGGGAGGGGTGAGGCAGGGGGGAGTGAGGTGAGGGTTGTAGGATGGATGTGAGGTTAACGTTATATATTCCTCGATTTTTTAAATTTTTTTAAGTTTATTGTAATTTTTTTTTTTTTTTTTTTTTTTTTTTTTTTTATGATTTGGAAGGATGTTTGGCGTGGGTGTTTGTAATGGTTGGCGGGGTGAGTGTGAGAGTAACATTATATGTTCTCATTATTTAGATTGTTGCGATTTTGTTTTTCATTTTTTTTTATTAAAGTTTGAGGTCAAAGTCAAGGTCATTGGTCAAGGTCAAGGTCGCCAAAATCCATTATATGGTGGTCGCGTGCCATCACAACATATCCGCCCTAGGCCGCTGGCTGCCTGTGATATCATCGCAGGCGAATAATCCTGAATCATGAATCCTGTGCCAGAAGGAACTTTATCGTACTACTGCGTATGTTCACCGTAATTTCCACATAACGCGATTATAGCTCCTGTATACAACATTTTCGCAGTTTATATTTACTTTAATCTTGTAAAAAGGCCTTTCTGCGGTTTCTCAAAACAAAGTAATCTTAAAATGTCCATTACCGACAATATGAGCAGCACTCTACCATTGCCCACCACTTTATTTATGATTTTTCTCAATTTTCCACCTTATAGGAAAACTTCCGCTAAGATTTGTACATGAAAAATTAACAAAACTTCAATTAAAACTGCGAACAGTCAGTTAATTCTTCCACAGAACCATCTATGCCAATGGACATGCAAGCTTGCGTGGAATATTCCCAAGGGAACTTCCATCGTGGCATATGGGCTTAAGTTCAACCTTCAGAAATAGAAAGAGTAATAAGTAGTATTTTAAGTTACTCGTCTCGCCGCACAATGGCACCGTCGACAAATGTAAGGAATAGGGCCGTCTTAAGGCAAAAGTTGCTCATGGGCAAATACTGGCTAGATTCCCCCCTATCCCTCACCCGGCCTCTTTTTTTTCCTTTCCGATTTATTTCCCTTTTTTACCAACATTCACATGCAACACACACCGAATCAAATACTTATATGTAAAGTTAAAAAAAATTTTTTTTATAATAATTAAAAATAAGTGACTTTACTTACAAAACAATGCATAATTCTGAACGACCGATGTACTCCTTGTATAGCAAATTACATGCCCACAAGTATGTATATAACTTTTTCGAATTAGTAATTGTCAAATATTGATTTTAATAAAATACACCAAGAATAACAAAGATTCGCTGTCCACTCACTGTATAATCTTTCCAGTCCTAATTTAATTACAAGACCACTTTCCGCGATATAACCGCAGCAAAATTTGCCCATTAAATTGTCAAACGAAGTTGTATACAGAAATTTAGCATTTATAGAGAAGTAAGTCATCCTCGAAAGTCTCTCCTTACTTAATAAATTTCATAAGTAAAGCTTCGCCCTTCTTATAACTGAGAAGGAACGTTCAGATTTGGCATTTGTAGAAGGGATACACACAAATATGAGGAGGTAGGTGTCTATATTCTGATAAGTAGCTATTAGGCTCTTTTTTTTAACAGTTTTTTTAGTAAATTCCCAGGTGATTCTTCATCTAGTTTTATTTATTTGTGGAACTCCTGGAAATGGACACACTCTTCAATTAATTCACTATCCACATCATCGAGATAAGCTTCAGCAGCTTTCCTGGCTCATTCTTTAATATCATAACGTGGCATCGAAGATAACTGACTAAGAAAGCCAAATCTGAAGTGGAAGTTCGAATATACAGATCTTCTGCGTGAAAGTTCCACAACCAGTGTATCAATGTTAAACAAAAAATGTGTTTATCTTGATATATTTCCTGCAGTCATAAATCGTGCCACTGTCTCTACTGATCTCGCCACACTGCAGTCTTCTCATCTTGGCTCTTTTTTCTTTCATCTTCGTACTCTTCACATCCAGATAATTTTTTTTTCCTTCAGAATCACTGAAGTCAAATAATCTGTCTCGNCTTTCATCTTCGTACTCTTCACATCCAGATAATTTTTTTTTCCTTCAGAATCACTGAAGTCAAATAATCTGTCTCGAAGCCCTTCCACATAACTCTTCAGGGCTACGTCATTAACATCAGTAGTAATGTTTTGAAGACCCTTGCTCACTTAATCTCTGTCCAAAATTTGGCTAACAACCCGGTCTCCATCTTAGCAAATATAGCACACATACCTTCAGCCTCAGCTCGTTTTATCCGGTTTTTCACACAAGGGGTTGTTGGCAGTTTTCGTGGCAGCTGAAAGGAACAACGTGGTAGGGTGTTGTGAGTGCTATGCGTGCATAATGTAATGCAGACCACTGTGTTGCTGGCAAAGCCTTCAGCAGTAACATGATACCAGTATAACTTGTTTTAATTTCACTTTGGAAAAATTTACCATCTGCCTGTNCAAAGCCTTCAGCAGTAACATGATACCAGTATAACTTGTTTTAATTTCACTTTGGAAAAATTTACCATCTGCCTGTCGACTCACTGAAGAAGACGTACATTTTCTGCACGAGCATAAAATAAGCAGTCATTTACAAGCCACATGAATGAGCTGACACTCGAACTATATTCAAAGTATATGCTGCGCATTGCACTGGAAGTACCAGCGTATTGTGCTATTTGATTTTGGCTTTTAGTCCACTGTAAGCACCTGCCATGTTTGGAGCGTTGTCATAAGACTATCCTCTGCAGTATTTAATGTCAGTCTTATAATCTGAAAGATCTTTCAGTGCAGTTATTTCTGAACTTAGCACTGTGGCCAGTCTGGGATATAAACGTGACAAATCTTCCTGCAGAGTCCTCGGTCTCTGAAATGATTCGTACAATGAATGCGTGTACATCGCAGTGAGTAATATCAGCAGAAGAATCTACAGAAATTGAGTAATATTTACTGGCGTTCAGTTAGGCAAATATTTCCTTCTAATGTTTTAGCATTAACAGGATGAATTAATTGCATATGTTTTTAGGCAAGTAACTAACATAGCATTTTCCTGGGTTACCATAAGTCACTAAATGAGTTCTTAAAAATGATCATATTCTGAAACAAAATCGAGAAGTCTCAGGAAGTTCCCTTTGTCGTTTGAGTCAACAGTTTTGTTGGACCCTCGAAAAGTTAGACCTCTCTTCCCAAGAAATTTGATAACGTTTATGACGCTATGCAAAATCTGTTTCCAGTGTAAAACACCTTTAGAGTATTGCTTATGAAGATTTATAATCTACTCTACCGAACACTTTTTCTCCAGAGACACAATTCACACATTATTTTTTAGGCTCATGGCCTCGCTCATGTTCGCCGAAACAATTTTCATGTTTCCAATTATTGAATGCTGTACAAAATAAAATACCCACATTTTTGTTTTCAGCTCCAGAAACATGTACAAAGAATGCAAATAAGATACCTTCACTCCATGAATATTGTAGCCACTCCCTCTCTATACTTTAACAATTTTTAAATTATGAAAGACATTGTCTTGGCAGCTGATCTTGAAACACACGTAGGGTTTTTGAAATTCAGTTAATTTAGATTTTCTAGAGTGGGAATGTTCTAGATAATATATATCTTTATTTAAGGGCGGCCATTTAGCTGGGTCCAAGAAGTCAGCTGCAGTGAGATTATCACATTCAGGAACATATATAGACTTCGACTCTGCAGTTGGTGGCGATGAGTTCTCCTCCGTTAACAATTTATTGTTGTATTTTCTCCCGGGAACTGAGGAAATAGAGCTCGAAGTCCCAATAATACCAGCGATGCTTTCATCTAGAGGCTCACAATCCTCAGTGGGGGGTTGAGGATTAATCCGTGGTTTAAAAAAAATATGTCCAATTCCGGCACCTGGTTCAAAACCACAGCAAAGTATTTTTCCTTATGCTTGTTTGTTCTCAGATGCTGTGCGCCACACGACTTGCTGTTACTCATCCTAGTAAGATGCTGAAACCAACCATGATTCACCCTGGTTTTCACCCCACGCACATGCACCTCAAACAAACTCGTGCCGCAGGCCGCACATTTGATAAGCATGCGTCGCTCGGCACCGGCGACTACCGTGAAACTGAAATAACATCGCCATCAGGGCGATTACTGCTGCAGCACATGGTGTTTACATACACTACCCGGCGATCTGCAACTAACACCAGCAATAAACATTATTTATTTGTTCCTGCCCATGCTATGTACACAGGTATCAGGTGACAACTGATAACCCCAGATGGTTGTTGGTATTAAAAATTTGCAAAAAGAGAATTTAAAAAAACAATGCGTGGTTTCAACAAGAGCCCTTTTAAAACAGGCGACCCTGGGCGATTCCCGCATTTGCCTTCTTATGTGAAGACGGCCGTGGTAAGGGATTATAAAACTACTTAGTGGTGGGCCAAGAAACGAGCTGCAAAAAAAAAAGTGGACGGAAAATGCCTACGAGTTCTTACCTTCTGCGATATTCTTTTTATTTAATGATAAAACCCAAAATCCTGCTGGCAGTGACAGAGCGATGTGAAAGTATATGTATAAAAACAAGATATTTACCGTATACCCCTGTACGCAGAATACGTGCACTCTAATATCACGCAGTACTTTTACCGATGACTTAATCTTCTCTAATGTGCCGCTGGCTACCCGGCACATAATTCCACACATAGGAGAAAATAAATTTGTAACTCATTTACACCTGCTCTTTACGCCGCTTGTCTAAGCGGTTATTTTTAATACCCGAACATGCTTTATAAAACGACAGCCATTACTAACCCGACATTCGAATCCAAAGAATCGTGTTCCGAACGCGCCATTAAGATCTCGGCTACGGATATCACCGAAGAAACTTGAAGTTAAAAAAACAACATAGTCTATTCGCGTTTTCTCCACACGTTTTGAATCAAACCGTTTAAAAATTACTCCATGTATGACGTGTTTAGTTTTTTTTTTAATGCATATCATGTATCACAAACTCTTTAGACTTGTGTTACAATAGAAGTACTTTGTTTTTAGTTTAAAATTTTACTTACGTATTACCTATAAACTACAGTATTTCTTTTGCAGATAATGTGAATAAAAATAGTAATAAAATAGATGTGTTGGCAATACCAAGNCGCGTTTTCTCCACACGTTTTGAATCAAACCGTTTAAAAATTACTCCATGTATGACGTGTTTAGTTTTTTTTTTAAATGCATGTCATGTATCACAAACTCTTTAGACTTGTGTTACAATAGAAGTACTTCGTTTTTAGTTTAAAATTTTACTTACATATTACTNAGTTTAAAATTTTACTTACGTATTACCTATAAACTACAGTATTTCTTTTGCAGATAATGTGAATAAAAATAGTAATAAAATAGATGTGTTGGCAATACCAAGTAAGAGATAGTTCTTAGACAAAATATTACACTGAGTGCGCACGAATGTGGTGCGTTCTCCCTTTCGTATAATTATCTAGGCTCCGTTAAGCTTTGTTTGCATAACTCGGAGGAATATTCCGGAAGTAGAAGTAAAGCAGAGCTCCAGAAAAGTTGTAAGTAACCGTGAACGGAATACATTAACATACACAACAGCAAACGAAGGAAGGGCATTAACCAGAGCACGTATTAGGTTTTTTCCACCGCGGATCTCTGACGTCTACAAACCTCAATTACGAAAGAGCTGCCTGCAGCCGCACGCATCACTTAGCATGTTCAAGATAAATAATTAAATTGAAAATATAGTCTGTGACATGTTAGATGCACATTAAGCTGCTCGCAGAGCTACGATGTTATGTGCAGGGTCACGTAGTGATGTTATCGTCAAAATACTCGCCTACTACCTCGGCGAACCGGTCTCATTTTCCGGAGGGGCCAGCCCCGTATTTTTGTAAGCAGGAAACATGGCGGATGTTGTCGTTAGACTGTGGGTTTTCTCGGGGTGCTCCAGTTTCCCTCGCCATTGCACTCCGTCGATGCTCGAGCCTCGCCTTACTTCACCCCTTCGGTTCTTCAAGACCTGGTTGAAGGTCCGATTTCTTTCTTTCTCTATCTTTCTCTGTCTCTCTCTCTCTCTCTTGCACATACACATGCGATAAAAGCATATAAATCTGGATGATCGTACTTTTTAAATAGCGCAATAATAATAAATAACTGTGCAAACGGCCCGTTAAAATAATATTTTATTCCACTGCTGTAACATTCAAAATTACTGCACAGGCGCGACAGGCACTAAAATAACATGCGACGGGTAATTCAAGCAGATAAGCCGTCTTCCCCCTCCTGAAATATTAAAACAAAAAAAAACAGCAGCAATTAAACATAACTCCAAATTTACATTTTATGTACAAAAGAGCCTGTAACACACAACAGAGTGAGTAATAAATTTCCATTGTTTTTTTTTTTTTTCAAAAAGATTTAAAAAATGTACTGCAAAGTGACTGCGNAATACATTCACTGCAGCGTTCCTACAGTTGCATAGGAAACAGTCGAATGCGTAAGGAAGTTCCCAAACTTCGTACAGTAGCGACGCTAAAGATTCGTATATCTGAAGATTGATGTGCGGTGTTATTTCCGTACAGTGGTATAGGTGAAATACTTCCATCACAGTTTAGAAAATTCACCAGGAAAAATGTTTGCAGTGTATTATCTCAGCTAGTTACGTTTGTCATCTCCGCGGGATAGTCGCTTCTCGGTAAGCACTGAGCACCGGACGAGTTTCGCAATGCCCCGAACACATTTGTAACGTCGCATTTTCGGGACAGCTTCACAGCAGGTGAATGGTTTTCCGTCACCAATACAGGAAACATATATGTCTATATATTTGCTTTTTTACTTATAGTGCGTCTAGTTGTACTTTAGAACCTTTTAGTTCAGATCCACTCTCGTGATTGGATCATTATTAATAGTTATGCTTCTTATGTGCCCGCCCACGAATCACGGACGTTCAGCGTCGAGGTAAGAAAATGGCCTCCCACAAAGACACATAGACAATAACCCTACGCATGGGTGTTGACCACGAAAAATGTGTCATTTAATATTTGTACAATGTATTTTTAATCTTGTAAACGTTATTAGTAACTACTTTTTTGTAGAATATATATATATATTTTTTTTTAGATCGCATTGTTTTTGCAGAATTACATATCGACGCCAACAGTTTACTTTATAGACATGTACAGATAAAAAAAACCAAGTTATTTGCAGAAAATTTAACGACAACTGAAAGGTCTTGTCTTAATTTATTTTAATGTATGTTCAACAAACTTTATTTTAAAAAAATTTAGAGGCACCCAGAAATTAATTATATACAACTCTCTGCTTATATTCAGCAATTTTTTTTTNTTATTTTAAAAAAATTTAGAGGCACCCAGAAATTAATTATATACAACTCTCTGCTTATATTCAGCAATTTTTTTTTTTCCCCGAAATTTAAACATAATTTCCTTGTTGGATTTTATAGGCGTCTTGGAGTGACTCATGTCATCTTCTTTCATTGTGAATTATTTCATTACTATGCGTTTGTTAGTTTACATTTCTAAAGCAGTAAAATTATTATTTCGGCATGTATTCATGCGAAAACTATGCACTCAATAGTTTGCACGGAATGCGTAATCTCGGATAATGTCTAAAAGTTGCACAGTATGTGGCGCAAATTAAAAATAACAATTTTTTTTTTTTTTCGGGGCCAACGCTCGTAAGTTGGAAATATGCCTGCGGAGTATTGAAACCTAGCCAGCGTGTGAATATGTTCACAGAAAACAGACCCCCCCCCCCTTACCATTGAGCCTCACATGCGGAGAACATCACTCAACATCACGCATCGTCTCAATTATATCGAGCTTCAAAGCGTTCATAACCTACACTCGGTACTCGCAATGCCATTTGTGAGTACTGATCAATCACCACTTCAACCTCATTGCCGCTCCAA
>NQII01000936.1:129354-154033 GCA_002778355.1 Clitarchus hookeri | reverse complement strand
CCCAGGTGTCACCTAGAAATTCAGAAAATTTAGTCTTTAAGGGTTCTCAAGAAGAAAGGGTTTGCGATACCATCGGTTATTATAATGTTTGTTTTGTTTCTCGGTGTATTATCGAGGCTTTCTGTAGACTAGCTCTTTCTAAGTGGTTGTCTAAATAGAGTCATTTGAATACAAAGGGAGGAAAACTGTACAAAACTTGTTAAAACTGCAGACTGATTCAAAAACCGCGTTACGCCCCACGTAAGTCATTTAGAAGAGTGCATTTTCTACTGCTCATTCATCACCAGGGAATGAAGAAAGTTTAATAACTTAATTGAATTCCTTCTGTGTGGTTGCTTACACTTCAGTGATCTTAAGACTAACTAACAATGAAAGGTTTCCCGTTATGCTCGTCGAGTAGTTGGAAAAATATACGCATTCCACAGCACGAGTTATTCAGTGATAACAGAGCTTGACGTATCAGGGTAATTTATCTCTATTCGCGAAGAAAGGAAAAAAGAAACCCTTACAACAGGTATTTTCTCAAAACTTCATAGCGTGTCGTTATAATTGAAGTTTGGAGGTCACGGTGCACGTTTATGCACAGAACTGCGCCTCCATTGTTACAGTAGACATTGAACCACTCGCAGTATACTGTCTGCCTACAAACTGAGTTACCGTATAGGTGGTGGCAGTGATATTTTGCGAAACAATTTCGAGACAAGATATAGTCCAAAGCACTGTAGGGTCGTCCAACTTCTTTGATTGGCTTAAAAAAAGATTGTGGCCCGTGTTAACCGTTTGCGCACGAATCACGAAGGTTCAGTGTCGGAGTCACTTAGTCCTGGGTGGCTTGGTCAGAGACGGACACGGCACCAGCAGCCAATGGAGGTGTAACAACAGCTGAGGTGTGTATATAGTATTGAAGTCTACTGTGTGCTCCGATTTTTACGTGAAAAGTAACTGGCACTACTTATAGGGAGAGAAACGACCGAGAATCCGCCGTCTGCCTGGTCTTTAGGTCATAGCAGCATCACGAATTGGCGTATACAGCTACAAAAAGACGTAGATGTGGAAAATTTACTTCTCATAACCGCGCCGTTTTTTTTTAGAGTAAACTCTACTCACCGAGTGTGATCGAAATAAGTTACGTCCGAGGTAATTAGTTCACTGCTCCAGCTTACATTCTTGTGCAACTGCGTTTGGGTGAACTGAGTTCAATAGCGTGAGCTCATTTTATACAGCCTTGCTTTTAGCTTTAACGATGGTTTGGCCTGCTTAACTCTCTTAGCAATGTAGTTTATATCGTGTTAAAATTAGGAGTAAACCATTCCTCGTCGTTGGTGAATCTGGATTAATATCCTCTGTAAAGCACGACTGCGTGTGATGTCGATTACAGTAGCAAAATATTAACGAATGACGCGATGAGAAATATTTGCGAAATGAAATAAACTACATAAACCTCAATCATTTTCCTTAAGGTCATAACGTCACAAAGTAACTTCATATATTATGTTTGAAATTATAAAATTTCTATATTTTTTAGTTAATGCATAAATCATAACCACATACTTAACGCAATCCGACGGAATAGATAAGAAATATAATAAGGAATGCCGATGGCATTGCACTGAAAGTGGACAGGACTCTATTTTGAATTTATCCTACCCCTCTTCCCCCCACCAGTGTATTTAGTCACTCCCAACGGTACGGCTCAGTAGGACACGAAATCTCCTTCCTCTATGGTTAGCTTTGCGAAGTGACTGTGACTTAAGCAAGCAGATATGTTACAGGAAATGTTGACTTTCATATAAGTTAATTTTCGTTCGGCACAAATTTCCCTTTTAGTATATACATAAAATATACAATCACATTCCTGGAGACTGAAAAAAAAAAGTATCTCGTTGTTTGGCACATTTTCTGTACTCCGGTAATAAAGAGTTAAAGCAGTGCCGTTTTAAACTTTACACTGAAACCAACGAAATACTCAAGTCACTTGTAAGTCAACTTCATACTCTTTCCATTAGCATATTTATATTTTTAAAAAAGTAAGTATTTATTTTATTTGCTTTCTGCTCCTTTTTTGGGGGGGGGGGGTTTATCTGTCTGTTTTATTTTTATTTTTTTTATCACGTTGCAGCTTACGGGCGTTACTTCCGAAATTGGACAACGGTGTGTGCTGCGATGCTTGTTGAACCGTGCCAACGTATGCACGTCCCGCTTCCCGGGAGCTTTCATCTTGCGCCTGACGTGAGGACAGAATTTCTTGAACTTCAGGTGCTGAACTTGTTCCTCTTGATTTGATACCGATCCGGCATCATCTCGACTGGAACGATGTCGCCGCTTCCACTTCGACGTGTGCTGCTTCCAAGGAGTGTGGTCCCTAGCGTGCTTGCTATCAGCCGCAAGCAGAGGTTGTGTCGGTCGGCCATCACTCGTACCCGAGATCACTGCTTCATCTCAGGCATATTGCGTACGTGGATACAACTCCGATCAATCTCTCCTACGCCATTTAAAGTTTCCCAAGTTAAAGATTTTCCCTGTTGATCGTCAACAAATGTTAGTATCTCCTCAACATCGCACAATCAGGGGCGATTTCCCTGTCTTCTTCACATCTAATAGTAGCGCAGTGTTTTCGTCACGCCGCTATCACAATAATTTAGGTATATAGCTCGTAACACGTATTTGCAATCGACCACTAACTAAAGTACAAAAATGTTAAAAGTTTATTTTAATGTTAAAAGTGTCGTGCGTTCATGATCGTGCGTGTTTAATCCCAGTTACTATTTGGAAAATCTGTTTGTGGTTTTAAACCTAATTATAGCTGCTGAGTTAAAATATGAAGGAATTAATTTTGAGACTTTTGCTTCTTTTAATAGGAGCATTTAAGAAATACTTTTACCCTCATCACTCCTTTATGGAACGTTTAGATCATGATCACTAAAGTAATCAGAAATCTCAGTAAGCATCTGATCTTCTTCCCTCTTGAAAACTTTGGACGCAATGTGACATAAGTGGGAATCATGATACACTGAATACTAAAATTGACACTAGGAATAAGTAACACAATCAAACTTCAAATTATAAGCAAAGAAAACGTTAATCAACCTGCATTAACTAGTGTTAAGCATCTCGTAATAAGTGCCAAAAAAATTTATTCAGATGATCTAAGGGCAGAAAACTGGAAGAAACCTTCAAATATTAACTCGATTCATCCTAATACCATATATAGAAAAAATATAAAAAATAAGTAGGAATAACCTTTTGTTGTAAACCGCCGGTATAAAAGGCGATAAGTACAAATTATGTAGGGCTGCATCCTCCCAACCCCTACTCTCGTCGAAATCGCTCCACTAGTTTCCTTTCACCTATTATACCCTTTCCCGTATTCTACGTGCGGCTGTGTAGAACATGTGTGTGTAGAACGTGTGTGTGTGTATGTATATGTGTATATATGTGTGTATGTGTGTATGTATATGTGTATATATGTGTATGTGTATGTATATGTGTATGTGTATATGTGTGTATGTGTGTATGTATGTGTGTATGTATGTGTATGTATATGTGTATACATATGTATATGTGTATGTATATGTGTATGTATATGTGTGTGTATGTGTGTATGTGTATGTGTGTGGGGGTGTGTATGTGTATGTGTGTATGTGTATGTGTGTGGGGGTGTGTGTGTATGTGTGTATGTGTGTGTGGGTGTGTGTGTGTGTGTGTGTGTGTAGCAAATAGTAAGAAACGCTTATTAAGACCTGACGCCAATCAGATGAACGAATGAAGTAGATAAAATGGAGGTGAAATTGCGACGGAATATAGACGGAAAGAAAACCGTCAAACTACGATAGCGTTCATTACAATGGTCATTAGAGGTTCCCAATCCGGAAATAACCCAGCTCGCCGGAGAATGGGAACGAACGGACTAATGACTAGCCACTGAACCAATCATGAATGTTGTTTGTCATTACAGGAAAACCAAATAACATAGAGATCTTAGAAACTGTTGTTGGAGCAAAATACGATGGCGAAACAATGAGTAGTACAAAACAATTAACTTGGATTTAATTTTTAATTTAATTGCGTTTTTCCAACGCTCTATTTTTTGTACCCTTCAGCTGACCAAAAATAAGGAGGCACAAATATTACGTGATAAACTAAGAGGAAGGGAAGCATTTATAACTAGTTACTTGGCAGAATTGAATAATTTATATAACAGGTTCCAGAAATTGGCGATGGACGAGAGCATATTTTTAGATCTTCTTAAATGCAGGTATAAAGAATTAATAATATTTTAATAGGGATCACCCGCTATGCTCTTAAGCATTTGGTGGTTGTGTGACAAGCAACCCAAACTCCTAACGCCTCATCCTGGTTCCGTTTTCTGACCGATCCCAATCTGGTGTTTNGGTTGTGTGACAAGCAACCCAAACTCCTAACGCCTCATCCTGGTTCCGTTTTCTGACCGATCCCAATCTGGTGTTTTAGCTTGTTGGAAAACTTGTAGGCGTTGGTTGTTGTCGGATGGGGGGAAAAAAGTGGTGATATCTTTGTGTAAAACATGCTTTCCTCGCGTTTTGGTACTTCTCTGCTGCTGTTGCCGTCGAANAAAAAAGTGGTGATATCTTTGTGTAAAACATGCTTTCCTCGCGTTTTGGTACTTCTCTGCTGCTGTTGCCGTCGAATTCCATCTCATCGACGAATGACGGCCACACTTCCGAAGTAACTTCGTGAGATATAGATCTAGAATGAGATAACTTGTCCTTTGGTGTTCCTTGCGATATGCTTTGCCTTTACTCGCCACATCCAACCGAAGGGGTCTATCAGAGTCTGCGATATAACATCATAAACTTCCACACTACGAAACGAGTCCGGATTTCCGCATGTGGTAAACATCGCGGACGTTGCCGAAGGCCGGAGAATTTTCTCCAGGTGCTACCGTTTCCAGCAGCACAGCAATCCGTCGCATCTTCGCCCTTACTCGTCTGACCGTCGTCCATCCTCAAGTTCTGCTGGTGAAAACATATGTGTCTCTTGGGCAGGGCAACCGGCAACTCTGAACAAAAACCTTACATTTCGTCACTGCGTGATAACTTGCTAACGTTACTTCTTGAAGTTACCACGCTCTGAGCCTTAATGTTTCTGCCGAATAACTGGGCTAAATCGAGAACATTAAGCTACCAATCAACCATGGTTAAACCAAATGGTGTGTACACGATTCTACGGTTGCCGAGTGAGGCAGAAATGAGGTCAATTGGAAGCATAACGAAAACGCCACAAACGCAAGAATCTGCTAAAGCTCATGGAATAATTTGGTCTAATTTGGTCTGCCTGGCACATTGCGGTTGCGGCCGGCAAGTCATATCAACATCTGAAGTCAGTTACCCCCTCCCCCAGGCTACAAGGGTGAGCCAATAGGAAGCGAGCACGGTGAAGAAGGTGGGCGTGAACGCAAAGTGTGGAGGACACAAAGGCGAAACGCAGAGCCGTCAGTCGACGACGGTTTCCCCAGGGTGGTGGTCCCAGAACGGCGATTTGAGGGTAAATGTCTTCACACTAGGGTGAGAGAGCAAGTCTGGAGACCTCCTTATGTCGTTGTTCTCCCTTAGACTTTCAATATATAATCCATTTCTAACCCGGACCCTTACACTGAGGCGACAAAAGTCATGGGATACCTCCTAATATCGTTCTCGGACCTCCTTTTTCCCGGAGAAGTGCAGCAACCCAACTACTTGTTGAGTCCATGCCACGTTGAAAGTCCCCGGCAGAAATATTGAGCCATACTGCCACTATAGACGTCCATAATTGCGAAAGTGTTGCTGGTGCAGGAGTTTGTGCACGAACTGACTTCTCGATTATGTCCCATAAATGTTCGATAAGATTCATGTCGGGCGATCTTGGTGGCCAAATTATTCGCTGGAATTTTCCAGTATGTTCTTCAATCCAATCGCGAACAGTTGTGTCCCGGTAACATGGCGCATTGCCATCTATAAAAATTCCATCGTTGTTTGGGTACATGAAGTCCACGAATGGCTGCAAGTGGTCTCCAAGTAGCTGAAAATAACCCTTTCCAGTCAATGATCGGTTCAGTTGGACCAGAGGACCCAGTCCATTCCATGTAAAAACAGCCCACACCATTATGGAGCCACCACCAGCTTGCACAGTTCCTTGTTGACAACTTGGGTCCATGGACTCGTGGGGTCTGCGCCACACTCGAACCCTACCATCAGCTCTTACCAACTGAAATCGGGGCTCATCTGACCAAGCCACGGTTTTCCAGTCGTCTAGGGTGCAACCGATATGGTCACGAGCCCAGGAGAGGCGCTGCAGGCGATGTCGTGTTTTTAGTAAAGGTACTTGAGTCTGTCTTCTGCTGGCGTAACCCAGTACAGCCAAAGTTTGCCGCACTGTCCTAACGGACACGTCCGTCGTACGTCCCACATTGATTCCTGCGGTTATTTCACGCAGTGTTGCTTGTATGTTAACACTGACCATTCTGCGCACACGTCGGTGGTTTCGGTCATTAAGTGCAGGCGGTCGGCCACTGCGTTGTCCATGGTGGGAGGTTATGCCTGAAATTAGGTATTCTCGGCTCACTCTTGACACTGTGGATCCCGGAATGTTGAATTCCCTAACTATTTCCGAAATGGAATGTCCCATGCGTCTAGCTCCAACTACCATCCCACGTTCAAAGTCTGTTAATTCCCGTCGTGCGGCCATAATCATGTCAGAAACCTTTTCACATGAATCACTTGACTACAAATGAAAGCCCAACCAATGCACTGCCCATTTATACATTTTGTACGCGATACTACTGCCATCTGTATATTTGCATATTGCTATCCCATGTCTTTTGTCACCTCTGTGTAATCTCTCATGTCACATTACAATTTGTATTTAATGTAGCGTGTGTCATAGTAGAGTTTCTTTTGGGGAAAAATTTGGTCTCCTTAATAATTATGTGGTTCCCATCCATATACAGAAGTATACACCCACATATGGGAAAATAACACTTGGTAGCAGAGCGTGGTTATGTTGTTGTGAGGAAATTTCACTATCGTGTAAATCCATTTGTGTGTCGTTTTCTGAAACTGCAGTGTTAGTGCTGTGATAACTGGGGCTGATTCTTTGAGGGATAGGTTCTACGTATTCGAGTTCGGTTTCTTGTAACTAGGCGGTAGTGTTGACGTAGATAGCACCTTTTGTGAATAACCTCGAGTTAAAGGATTGCTAGTACGTATATTTTTGACATATTTTGATGTTTCAAAATGTAATATTGTAGAGACGACTGTATGCTTTGACTGTGTGATGTGTTTCCCAGACTGGCAGATTATAAGTCTTTAAAATTTGTTAATTTTCCATTTGTAATGTGTTTTCCTTCCATTGGCGAGCATATTTACTATACCTATTTATTTATAAATCTTTAAGTCTGCGTAATATCAACTTATATAGCATGTGTGCATATGTAGGTATTTATGTCTTTTTGTATGTTAAAAATGTTACAAGACACTGCTATTCGCAATTAATACTTCTAAAATTACTACCTAAAATCAAGCTCCATTGAGTTGGGTTTTGAGAGCACAGCCCTAGGGAAGGTATTTTCATTCCGAACGGCAAGTAGTACGAAAAATAACCAAACCTCCAACACTCTTATACTCCTATATGCGGGTGTATAGTTCTGTATATGGAAGGAAGCTGCGAGATTGTAAAGAGACCAACTATTGGCACAAAATGATCTTTACTATTTACATTAAATACAAATTGGGATATGATCTAGGGATTAAAGGTTGATGTTGGATGTTGATGATAAACTTAGGCTGGTATTCCAGAACGTTTTTATGAGAGTTTTGGTACATCTCAAGTCCTGCCCAGGCCCCATCAGTATTCCAGAACGTTAGAGTGCCAGCTAAGATCGAAGCCTTAATCTTAGGGCTTCGATTTTGGTGATTTATGCTTGGCGCAAACGAAACCTACGCATGCGCAGAACGCGTGTCATTTTGCTGGAGCCGGTAGCGTGACGAACATCTATGAACAAAATGACGTTTCGAGACCGTTATACGTCGCGATGTAATTATTTATCTAAAAAATTAGGAAACCAGCACAATTTAGTTGTTTTGCAAATAAGAGTTAACGCCGGCAAGAACACTGTGTAATATGTACGACACGTTTTAAAAACTTCCATCATTATAAATAATATCATTAATTTATTTCGCCTCTATAAGTGTGCGTCGTGTTAGCGTGACTGGTAGCGTGTCCGACTGCCGAACCTACGTCTCGGGTTCAAATCNGCCTCTATAAGTGTGCGTCGTGTTAGCGTGACTGGTAGCGTGTCCGACTGCCGAACCTACGTCTCGGGTTCAAATCTCAGTTATTGCAAACTATTTTAATATTTACAAATTAACTATAACTTTCATATTTTCACATGTATTATGTTGAATAAAGGCTGTTTATTTTAATGACTGCGCTAAGTATTACAATACTTAACGATGGATTGTTAANTTGTATTATGTTGAATAAAGGCTGTTTATTTTAATGACTGCGCTAAGTATTACAATACTTAACGATGGATTGTTAACAGTAGTATATAATTGCGATTACTTGACTCTAGGGCTTTTTACTGATAATAATTGCATATTTCGGAATGTATTCAACAAAACCCACATGTCACGCTCAAAAGGCGTTTTTTTTTGTTTTTTTTTTTTAGTTTTTTCTTTTTTTATTTGAAGACTTTACATTGCAAAAATAAAATAGTATAACACGTGTGCACATGTTTTGTGATCCCGCCTGCTACAGCGGTAAACCCATATCCTCAGTGGCGGGACGAGTTAGGACGTTGCGTTGGCATGATTGGCAACATGGCTCGTCGATTGTTGACCCTGGCTGTTAGGAGTACTTTCTACCCAGTGTGAAACTCGAAATTACGGTTACAAATATAGTATATGTTGTATTTTTAACTATTTGCATGAGTTACACCCTGGTGTTTTGAATGTTTCGATGTTTCAGTGGAGACTTGGTTCTGCGTGTATCGTGTATATTGCAATACTGATGTGCCTTGCGTACGAAATGGCGTTGTCCCATGGAGTACCCTTTGGTTTCATACGTGAAAGTGAAAACTGCAGTAACAACGTTTACATATTTTAACTGTGAACAGCTGTTTCGACTGTATAGTCAGTTCATGACTGGAAGAGACTTTCTTGAAGCCCTGCTAAAGATCTACTTTCAAGCCCATTTCGTATNAAATGAATTATTATAGGTTAAACAAGATAATCGCACCAATTCTCTGGCACGTGTGTCGACCACATATCGCCAACACACGGATCGAAGGTTTGTAAACAAATGGCCGCTCTACTTTCACCTTGAGCGTGATCTTGCGAGCATGCAAGAAACATTGAAATCAAAGTACGTTAGCATCACGTCATTAATAATTGGCATAATAAGATACAAGTCTTTTCGAAACCCATTTGTAAGCGATAAATTAACAATTACGTTAAAACTTTAGAACTATTTCCTCTCTTTGTGCTGGCAACCTAACGGCATAACTGTATCCGCGCTCGCCGCTGTTTGTAATGTTATATGCATGTAGCTAACGGCTAGGGTGTTTTTTCAAAGGTTGATTTTCAAAAGTTTCTTCCAGTCGTGAACTGACTATAGTAATTTTTTTAAACGTCAGATATGTATGTATGTGTATATCACAACTTTGTAACGTTTCCCTGCAGGTTTGAAACACAATTATTTGCCTTGGCGTATCTGTGATTTGAACATTTGCCAAGGCTCAACAATTAGTAAAAAATGCCGTTTTCCAGCCAGTAAAACTAATGAAATAATGCTACAGTAAAACTGACGTATGCAGTACAAATTGTTCTGAAATGTGTATTTCTGGGAATATTTAATACTGCTCATGATATCAGTACAGAAATTTTCTTGAAACACAGGGACGGGTAAATAAATGTTATTATCAGGACCTAAAATAAGGTTATGGATTCAGTTCCCACGCTACATTATTGTTCAGTATTTTCACGTTGTGGTTATGAACTTGATCTACTTGCTATTTTACCCCTTGACTCCTGCTTCAACAATACAACTTAATACAACGCAGCTCTGATTTGCAGGGCCGCAAAATATCGTCAACATATAAATATAAAGTTTGCAATTTTGCTGTTCAAATGCATGTGCGCCATCTAAAATTTACGTATATAATTTCCACTTTAAAAACACGTAGCAAACAATATTATGTTCCGTAAGTTGCCACGCAACGAAGAACAAAATAAATTTATCACGTCAGATAATTATAATAATTATTAGTTTTTATTACCCTGTGCAGAGTTATTTCAAGTCTGTAATAACTGCCAGCGCTACAGATAACGTGATAAATAAACCGTGCAGTTATTTATTTTCGCTAAAGCTATTGTAAATAAACACTTCTGTGTCGTTGGTCGGCGGGGTTTTCTCGAGGATCTCCCGTTTTCCCCCCGCCCTTTTCATTCCGGCGCTGCTCCTTTCTCACGTCGGCTCTCAAGACCTCGTTAACAGCAGATCTATTCCCTCAATTTCCAAAAGTGCTCGGTTTACCGTGAACAGCCTTTAACTCCTCGTCGCATGCGATGGGGTTTTTTTTTTTTTTTTTTCGCGTCCTCGACCCGATGTGGCAAAGCTCTCGACGAAACGTTTCGCCTGGCGGGTAGCGGTGGGATCTTTGGGGGTTGGATTGATTGAATGATTATCTGGCCGGCCGGTTGATAGCTTTGCCCGCGGGGCCNTTCCCCGTATGATTCCATGCTATCCTGCAACGACCGCTTGTAGGAACGGTTCTATGGGAGATTTGGCCGTCTTCTAGCCGTCTCCATGGACGTTCCCGTAATTGGTCGTCTGCAATTTTCGACGGAAGGTTTCCTACAAGGTTGAAATTTTAGCCAGTCAGAGAGAGGATGGATGAGTCATTTCGTTTATTTCGTTTTGATAAAGAGCGCAAGACAATTAAACACCAATGAATATTAAATAAAATAAAAAAAATTACGAAACTGTTTACTGATTCTAAAATAGCTTTGTGTGAAAATAATGGTAAAACATTCGTTTTTATTTGAAACTAAATTCCCAGTTATAACAACAAAACGACGAGGCTCTGTGCATAAACGCATAACGCTGAAGTCGAGAGTGAAGATTGTGCCTGAACCACTGTTGCAGAAGTAAAGTCATTCGTCTTTACTATTGCGGCAACACGTATTGTTGGACAGGTTATTGCGAAGAAGCCTCCATGACTGGTCGCACGCAGGCTCGGGTAGCAGGTCTCGTGTAAGCTCTCGCCCGAGCTTGTACGGAAATATTATCGTGGCGTAGAGGCTTAAGTCGCTTATCTCAGCTGTCGACGAAGAAGCCGGGCTCGTGACAACTCGCGCACAACGCACGGCATCACTATAGGATCTTCACGATCAACTGAGCACTTTTGAAAGTCCTACTTAATATCTACTTGTAACGTGAATTGTGTGTTCTTCCGCCATCGTGGGCCTGGTAGCTTTATTCACGTGACGGCAAGTGAAAATGTAAAATAATTAGATAAGTAAATGTCTTACAAAATCGTCAATTCTAACAATTATAATACGTTCAGAAAATATGTTGCACATATGCGATGTCCACAAAATTACGTCACTTTTTTTTTTTTAGTTTAAATCGGCTTTAAATCACCGGTCAGTTTTTTAAGGGGAAAGAGTACAAAGTTTTTTTTTTTTTTTTTTTTTTTGGCTGCTATATTTATTTCGCACTTAAATTCGTAACACTTTTTCCCATTTAAATATGCTTACTTATGTATGGTCAATGCCAAACACAGTTGTATTACTACTTTATGCTTTTTCAAACACCATTTTAGAGCGTGAATAATAGTTACGAAATAAAGTTAAGCCTAACATTTAAAATTTTGTCTGGGGCAAATATACATCACAGTTCGAACGAAACACGAACATTAACACACAAATAAATAGAATTTCTCAATTTACAGCCAACTTGAAAGTGACCTGTTTGGAACATCAGCGAACCTTGTGACGGAAATTTTCCCTATGCCAAACTCTCCCATAAGGAATCTCGTTTTGTTCCCAACCTGAGTAGAATAAATCTTACCTAGGGCAACTAACACGGTTTACGAATCATTCACCCACAGTGAAGATCATTGATAGGTCTCTGAGCCTCGAGGTGTACAGCGACAGCAAAAAATAACCTTCTTTATTTGTATGTACACAATTGTTTACACTTGGTCTGAAAGTGTTGACATTGCACGGTACTTGTGGGTTTTACAGCCGTCTGTCAAACACTACTTCCTTCTGATCTCTTCACTTAACTGTCAGGTTTTTGGCCTCAAAGCCTAAATGTTCCGTATATCCACATCTCATTCGACGGTTGGGCCTAGCAACTTGTCAACTGTTGGTTAAAGCCACTGTAGACAATCCAACAATGAGAGAGAGAGAGAGAGAGAGTCGATGCACCATCAAAGGCGACGGTTGGGCCTAGCAACTTGTCAACAGTTGGTTAAAGCCACTAGACAATCCAACAATGAGAGAGAGAGTTGATAAACCATCAAAGGCGATGTTGAAAATGCCTTCTTCCTACTCAGCTTTAGATATATACACGTAAGAGAATTGTTTCTTGAATGTTAAAATACCTTCGTCTATCTAGTTAATCAAGTCTTGCCAGTACAGAAATTCTTAAACTGTTAAGTACTCTTGACGAGAACTTTCGTTATCGTTCACCAAAGAGTGATTTTGTAATTTTTGGTTACCTAAAAATTTTAGTATTGTATCGAAAATCCTCTTTAACCATGCTGTGGATAAACGAAAACAACTCGATAAAATATTGAAATATTTAGGTAACTAGACATTACAGAATTCCTTTATTTTCAAAGTCATGACCTCCATGTGGGGTGGATCTTAGTCTTGGGCGTAGATTGTTAAGTAATGCATTTGGTATGATGAAGTTCAATGGAAAGTTAGCTTAATACATNATCTTAGTCTTGGGCGTAGATTGTTAAGTAATGCATTTGGTATGATGAAGTTCAATGGAAAGTTAGCTTAATACATTCTTGAGCTCGAGAATGCGAAATAAAATACTTCAAAATTTCCACATATTTGTGTTGTGTCGGAATTTTTGTTAATAAACGTGAATTCTCCTCGTTTTTAATTATCCGACTCAATTTATTAATTTACATAACCTTTAATTCGTATCGAACCAGACAAATGTATTTATCACTGCTTAGACTTTGCATGTTTTGTGGGGGAAAAAGGCATTAAGGACGATACCGCTTGCGAACTGGAAACTTTTTTTCCCCTGCAACAAGGGAACTGTATTTGTCTTTTGAGGCCTAACGGTATTTTAAAGTGCATGATGAAAAGATCGAGTTAAGAGAACACNTTTTAAAGTGCATGATGAAAAGATCGAGTTAAGAGAACACTTTTTTTAGAGATGTGTTTTTAAGCTGGTAATGAAAGAAAGTTGGCCCGGGGGTAATTTGTATGTTGTGAGATAATCTGCATAGATATAAAACGGCGAATGCGAGACAGTGGTAGTCAGCAGATAATTATTGTCATAAAAAAAATTCTGTAATTATTGGAAACTGTAAACAGATCACCTAGCATTACTTAAAATTTAGACAGTAATTAAGACTGTTTATATATGTAATAATGCATTTTCACGCAAATTTGGGCTATTTGACTTGTAAATGAGTTTATATTCAAAGAAACTAATTCATTCAAAAATATCAGTTCTTCAGCCAAACTTCAAGCGTTCACCCAATAACTTTGTAGGTAGAAAGTTTGTAACAAGGTTCAGTTCAGTACCCCATACTAGTTTCGTAGGTATTCACACAGAATATTTTAAGCTATAATAGTCTGAAAATATATTTTTTGGTGGTTTTGAAGAACTTCAAAATACCGTTTGTAATAAGCGTGATATGTTTAAAGTTTTACTCCTCCCGAGTCTGAAGTGGTATTTGTTTTCATGTGAAAACTGATATTGTACACGTTTAATAAATAGTATTACAAGACGCCAGATGGCATATCAGAGTTCGAGGATAAAATAGCTAAATTATTTTTCCTAATGTATTTACAATTATATAAAAATCTACGCAGCTATTATTTGTAACATTAAAATACAAATTTCTAATATTTACACAACAATTTTTTTTTGCGAAATATTAACGCTAATTAAGGTCCTTACAGCAGTATTTATACTTTCTACAGCCACTTAGTTCACACTTATTATTTACACATATTCAATCAAACTGTCCTTTGTCATCATTCCAAATGTCTGTCACTCACGCATACAGTCCCACGGTCCCGTCGGTGAATCTCACTTTCCACTCNATCTTAGTCTTGGGCGTAGATTGTTAAGTAATGCATTTGGTATGATGAAGTTCAATGGAAAGTTAGCTTAATACATCCTTGAGCTCGAGAATGCGAAATAAAATACTTCAAAATTTCCACATATTTGTGTCGTGTCGGAATTTTTGTTAATAAACGTGAATTCTCCTCGTTTTTAATTATCCGACTCAATTTATTAATTTACATAACCTTTAATTCGTATCGAACCAGACAAATGTATTTATCACTGCTTAGACTTTGCATGTTTTGTGGGGAAAAAAGGCATTAAGGACGATACCGCTTGTGAACTGGAAACTTTATTTCCCCTGCAACAAGGGAACTGTATTTGTCTTTTGAGGCCTAACGGTATTTTAAAGTGCATGATGAAAAGATCGAGTTAAGAGAACACTTTTTTTTAGAGATGTGTTTTTAAGCTGGTAATGAAAGAAAGTTGGCCCGGGGGTAATTTGTATGTTGTGAGATAATCTGCATAGATATAAAACGGCGAATGCGAGACAGTGGTAGTCAGCAGATAATTATTGTCATAAAAAAAATTCTGTAATTATTGGAAACTGTAAACAGATCACCTAGCATTACTTAAAATTTAGACAGTAATTAAGACTGTTTATATATGTAATAATGCATTTTCACGCAAATTTGGGCTATTTGACTTGTAAATGAGTTTATATTCAAAGAAACTAATTCATTCAAAAATATCAGTTCTTCAGCCAAACTTCAAGCGTTCACCCAATAACTTTGTAGGTAGAAAGTTTGTAACAAGGTTCAGTTCAGTACCCCATACTAGTTTCGTAGGTATTCACACAGAATATTTTAAGCTATAATAGTCTGAAAATATATTTTTTGGTGGTTTTGAAGAACTTCAAAATACCGTTTGTAATAAGCGTGATATGTTTAAAGTTTTACTCCTCCCGAGTCTGAAGTGGTATTTGTTTTCATGTGAAAACTGATATTGTACACGTTTAATAAATAGTATTACAAGACGGCAGATGGCATATCAGAGTTCGAGGATAAAATAGCTAAATTATTTTTCCTAATGTATTTACAATTATATAAAAATCTACGCAGCTATTATTTGTAACATTAAAATACCAATTTCTAATATTTACACAACAATTTTTTTTTACGAAATATTAACGCTAATTAAGGTCCTTACAGCAGTATTTATACTTTCTACAGCCACTTAGTTCACACTTATTATTTACACATATTCAATCAAACTGTCTTTTGTCATCATTCCAAATGTCTGTCACTCACGCATACAGTCCCACGGTCCCGTCGGTGAATCTCACTTTCCACTCNCTTTGTCATCATTCCAAATGTCTGTCACTCACGCATACAGTCCCACGGTCCCGTCGGTGAATCTCACTTTCCACTCTACCGATGCTTACCGACTTCACTATCGCTTGTCACCGTCGTCTTCGCGCGTAGCTTCGCTAACTATGCACGTCTGGAGCTCAAGGTCGTACAAGGCTCCAGACCGTCTACTCGGGGCACCCGTCGTAGCTTATATAGACCAACTGCCCCGATCCAGAAGGTTCCCCCGCACCCTCGGGTCTCGTCGACTAAGGCGAGGGCTTCCACCAGAACATTCTTGCAACGATGACCCCAGACACTCTATCTCCCGAAGTGCAGGAGTGGTCCGAGTCTCAGTATTGTTACCGCGGGAGCGGTGCGCTTCTGTAATCCACGGCAGCTCGTTTCTAACCGCGCGTTTCCCTGCTTACAATTGACGCCGGCATGCGATCGAGGAGGGAACGACGAACGACACGAAGACAGACATGCCACCCGCAACCTCTGCGCGCGTTTCTCCAGTTGCCGGTGATGCACTTGAAGCACTGTACTTCACACGCTCCGAAGGGGGGGGGGCAAGGGAAACGACGCAGAGTGGCGGCATGAGAGAACCGTTTGTTCTATTAACGTGTGTTGCAAACACACTGCAAACCAGTTTACGCGACAGGTAGACGGGCGGGCGTCTCCAAGCCTGCTTGCGATGTAAACCTTTATTCGTAATCGTGGTTCGTTTTTTATTGAAAACGTATTATCATTTCAGCGTGACGAGCCAGTAACATTCGGCAACTGTGATTAATATCTGCTTTTACCTACACTTCTACTTCAATTTAAAATCATTTTAAGGGTTTATTTTCAGCGTAGAATGTAGCAATTCAATTGTTTCAAGAAAATCAAGGAAATAACCACGCATAAAATGCTATAACAATTTTATAACGAAAGTTTATAAAATGAAACTATAAACAAAAAAATTACTCTCATACAACGTGTCCCTGGCGTATGTGAGTTACACATCTTATGAGGTGATTGCTGATGCAAAATGAGACAGAATATTAGCTCATAACCTAAAGTGATCACAGAGGGACATGCGCGTCGTAAGAAAAAGTTTTCGAATTCATTTTTTTACATATATTAGAAAGGACGTGAGATGAAACACCAAATTAAGAAATGGTGTTTATTTGATGAAAGAACTTAAAACTTAGAAAATGCTATTTGTAAACTCATTCCGCTTTCTGAATTAAATTGAGATTGCCAGATTATGATCGCAAAAATAGAATTAAAATTTTTAACGCCTATCTATTCTCCAGTTTTGATGCTTGAATTCATCATGTAGACATAATGAATACTGCATTCATGAAAAGCACTCTGTTGAGAGCGTAGAAAGCATTCTGATTTGTTAATTTTTTTGTTAGGCCAATTTATTTTTATTCCTACAGTTAATTATTATTAGAATGTTGGTTATTTTATTACATCTACAGTCAGCCTTCTGAAATAATTAACAATGTATTGCCAGCGATCGTACACTAAATACATTATCAAACCCGCTCTATTATGATGGAGTTACATTGTATAAATTAGTTTTGAAAATGTGGTAGTTCAGATTAAAAAGAATTAATATAACCACTTTAACTAAAACTATTTTTTTTTACGTGAATCCAGATAGATTTTTCTTATGTTACAGAACGCTTGATAAATCAAATTTAAGTGATTAACGTGACATTGCTGTTAATTAAAGATAACAGTATTCCATGAGTCCTGTAGCTGCCACTTATCCTTGTAACATTGTTGACAGTCGAGAAAAGTTTTCAGATTTTAATATTAGTAAACTTCTCATAGCCTGCACTGTGTTGTAGTTCTTACCTCATTCGGAATGCGTACCTTTAGTATGTAAGATACTGAAGTAGAAGTAAAAATATAAACTGAGCTCAACTGCTGCTTCACGAGACGATGCAAAAGTTGCAGTAAAGAAGAAATTTCGGTATACGAGAGTTTCGGGTTCCATGGGGGTCACTGCAATTACAGTGGGGGCCTTTATAGCTCCGGTGGGGTTCGTACCCCACGACCCCCACTGTGTCTACTCCCAGGGCACTCAAGTCAACCGTACTCAAGAAATGAGTGCACTAATTTTCATAGCACCTAGTGGCGCGCCTGCGTGGATAGGCAACACCTCTGTCACGCATAAATATACTTTGANGCACTAATTTTCATAGCACCTAGTGGCGCGCCTGCGTGGATAGGCAACACCTCTGTCACGCATAAATATACTTTGAAGTGTGGTGTGGGGGAGCAGTTTATAGCGAGGATTGGAGACAATGCATATATATGGTGTTTTGAGAATAATTACATTTCGTATAATTAGTTGCAACGTTACTTGATTTTTCACGGACGTCCGCAGTGGTACAATTAAGTTAATACTCTGTTAATTATTTCACCAGTCAAAATGTGTCTCGCAGTGTAAATATGCATTATGTGTAAAAGTACGATATTTGCAGTAAACATTTCGATTTGTGACAAACAGAGCGGATTGTATACCTTTATTAACCTTTGAACACATTTAGAAATTACGTGGCGAAATTACCGTCTGCAACAATCTAGATGATAAATATATATAGATAAGTATTTCATTGGATGTTTATAATTTATTTCGCTATGTCCTCTGCTTACTTGCCCACAGAGAGCTCATCAGGTATACAGAAGAATAATTATAAATGGGCCACTGCATATAAGGGCGTAGCCATATTTACGTCCACCATTTAAAAAATTGAACAGAATAAATAGTGTTAACCAGTTTATCAAGCTCATTCGCGTATTTTATGATCAAGCTAAAATTTTTTACTCTGCAAAATTTTTAAAGGGCAGATTTTTTATCTTGTGATCCTTCTTTTCAATACTTAAAGACGGTTCCCGGTAAACCGTGCACGTTTGAAAGCCCCTACTAGTATGCACATTGTGTATTATTCCGCTATATGTAAAATTAACTTTGCAAACGGCCTCTGCACTTTATTCGTGCGCCGGTCGAGTGGAACTCTGAAATTTTTAGGTCATTGAATATTTTACCAAATTGCTGAATGTTACACCCGTATGCATTAAAAAAACAGAAAGCAAAATAAATCATTTCAGCATTCGCAAATGATTACCAAACACTTTTAATTCAACGTTAATTCATGGGACTACTTTCACTCCGTCGTTGCAAACTTTTCTGGGTACATACTAGTGTTGCGTGCCCGTTAAAATATATGCAGGCAGGGACAGTGACATTTTTTCAAAGGTTGATTTTAAAAGTGCTGGAATAACCGTGAACAGTTTATAAGAATAAAATTAATTAGATTAATGTATAATCTGTTAAACTGCAGGGCATTTAAATAAATTATTCCCTTATGGCAAACGGACGCCGTATTGAAAGCGTCAACATTCTCGCAATGAACTGCCACATAGTTGGTGCTTTGAGTGTGGTAAACATTTACTGACAGACAGCAGAAGACAAGTTAGTAGTGAGTCGCCTATATCCACGGCTGCGTGACCTTCAGTTCTGTCGCTCTCGCTTGCACTCCCGGTAGTCTGGTGGACATTCGCGGGAAACTCACACCACAATGTACTTGAGAATGTCTCATACCTAGGGGCAGTGATATTTCGCGAAAAGATTTCGAGACAAGATACAGTCCAAAGCACTGTAGGGTCGTCCAGCTTCTTTGATTGGCTGAAAAATGTTCTGGCCCGTGTTAACCGTTTGCGCACGAATCACGGAGGTTCAGTGTCGGAGTTACTTAGTCCTGAGTGGCCTGGTCAAAGACGGACACGGCATCAGCAGCCAATGGAGGCATAACAACAACTGAGGTGTGTATATAGTATTGAAGTCTACTGTGTGCTCCGATTTTTACGCGAAGAGTCACTGGCCCTAGAGCTATATAATATGTCACCACTTCGGAGGAATTGAGGTAAGTGTTTTGGAAAATCACTGCACTTCAGAATGACATTCAACATCTGCAGGATGACTGTAAATTTTCCTAATTGCAGTTCTGTAACTGCAGAATATATTTGGTTTAGGAACGTTTGCGTCAAGACGACAGTTCCATACTGAAAACTACAACGAACGATACAAAACTTTTAATATCGCTAAAGCGTTACTTTTGGTACGACGTAATATTNACATACTGAAAACTACAACGAACGATACAAAACTTTTAATATCGCTAAAGCGTTACTTTTGGTACGACGTAATATTTTCTTTACTTTGAACAAAAGCAGTTCAAAGAATTTATATTTCTTTGCTATAGGATGGTAATGTTGCCAGAAAACCAAAATATATTGACGCATTCTGCGTCCCTATATTTTATTCGTCAGAACACACGCTCTGGCGAAGCTCGCAGGCGGACGACCGCAATAAGGATTAAGGGTTTTGTGGACGTGCCGGCAGAGTGACGCCAGGAGCCTCGCAGCTGCAAAGGCACGCTACCAAAGGTTTCTGCACGTGCAACTGTTCCTGCACGTGCAGACGACATCCGGAGACAACGGAAGGCACCAGGGCGCGGACACAGCTGCATTTTGCAGCTGCCCAAGGGACACCGAGATCCCACCACCAGCTGCGCCTGTCCCGGGCTTATACCGCAATAAACCATGAGAGCTTTTAGCGGACGTGCGTGCAGAACGGGACAATAAACTTCCAGGCCAGAACCAAGGGACGACGCCAGGCCGGCTGCGGACCACACGAGCAGCGGCCACGTGTTTTATGACCCGGAGGGTCGACAAGCACTCCGGACACGTGCAGAGATGGGGCAAGTTGAATATGGTGATGGACGCTACAAAACCACACGAAGGGGGGAGCAACAGGGCAGTCAGTGGAGAGACGTCGAATCAGTCAGTCGCGGATCGAGCAGTCAGTCAGTCAGCCGGAGTCAGTCGAGGATCGAGAATGCATCACGACGTCGACCTCAGTCGGAGGCCGTCAAGCGGGACGTGCGGCGGGAAGCATCCGAGAAAAGTCAGTCAGACTTCGTCAAACGCAGAGTCCTGCGTTGGACCCGGGAAGAAGGAACTTCGAAGCCAGGCGCCGAGACGCCCACCAAGTTCGAGAGCAGTTCCAAGCCGCCAGCCGAGGGAATTCAGCGCTGCAGTGTCAGATAAGTAGTTCTACACCAAGTGCGAAGAATCTCCCCCCCCCCCACGACGCCAGTCGCGGCGTCAAACCATACGTAGCCTACATAGGAAAAGGGAGGGAGTTTGTCTCTTGAGTTCATGTACCAGTTAACCTGTTCAAGCAACAATACAACTCGATTATGTGAACTCACACAAAGCCAGTGTAATTTATTAGTAAATTGGACCTATAGACAACAGTGTCGGCGTATTCCTACGCCCTATCACTAAGGGCTAGCATCATGTGCTGGCGCCTCACGCCGCAGAGCAGAATCAATACCTACTTCCAAACTTCAGCATTTGGCAGGTATCAATATAAAGAAAACTTTTATTAACAGCAAACCTATGTTTCTGTATCCTTCTGTTTGAATTAAAGCAATATTGTGTTTCGGTACACAAAACCGCCGCAAAGAAATGTTTTTTCTTTTTCGTACAGAAAACTTTGTAAGAATTTTTTTTTTAGAATGCATGTCGCTACGGACGAATTCCACGTCCAACATCTTCTTTGGCTGTTTACCTCAGGAGCGCGAGTAACATAATTTAATGCTCTACGCGTTGATTGAAGTCAACAAGTTTCCGGAAGCCAAGAAATGTATATTGTACAAACAGTTTTTTTCGTCTCCATGAGCAGTTCTTTTGCTAGAGTTAGAAATTTCTGATTAGATGCATATTTCTAACGCCCTGATGATTTTTTTTCATTCAATGACGTCTCAAGACATTATGCTGAAGTAATTTATATGATCACAGATGTGTTAGAACAAAATTATATGTTATAATAATAATCTTTAACATTTCCTGTTGCTATAATATCCTAAAAGTATTTCTGTTGACAGCGGTTAACAAGAAGTTCCGATAAAACATGTATATATAAATAACTGATATTTTTTTTATTTGAAGTTCATTAATTTTATTTGCACGAAACCAAAACTAATTTCTTTCTTTTTTTTTCAAAGAAATGTGTTTCTAGGGATAACTTGAAGATATCCGTTCATTTGTTGATTTTCTCATTTTAAGAAGTACGCTTGGCTTACAAGGTAAAGGGCGTTTCATGAGTCTATTCGAAGTGAAATGCTCCTTCGTGACAACTCTTTGTTGTTCACTCTCCGTAGTGGGAAGTTCGTAAATGCGCTATCAGGGCTGTGTGAGGTTGTAAGCACGGTATACACGGGAAAGCACTCAGCTGGTTGTATTGACTGCAGTATTCATAAATGGACATCAGCCACCAATCATCCCGTAATCTGTAACCGCGTTGGGAGATAAGATCATAAATGTCAAGACATTCATTAGACCATTGCTTTACTGTCACTTTGCTGTTGTTTGCATTTAACCCTGTCTGTGTGGGCGTTTCGTCTTTAAACTAACACTCCTGTAGACCTTTGATGAAAAAATATATGCCTCTAAAGGCACATGTATTTCAATGTTAACACTTAACCGCAAATCCGTATTAATGTCGATAGTGAACTATGAAACGTTAGTATGTCTTAAAGTCTGATTAAAAGTGTTATGTTGCTGATGGAAAGTATAATACTAACGTAACAAATGATTAACGTCAAACTGGTATTACAAATAAGGGGATACTGGAGGTGATCAGATGACCTTTTGTGATCTGAGCAAGGTCACTTACTGTAATTACCGTAATAGCATTTTAAATAAGAAGGAAACGTGTAGTATGTATAATGATGATTAATGATATGTTTGTATCTTGAGAAAGACAGCAAATTTTTAAATTGATGGCGAGAGATTTAGCCAAATTACTTTGAAAATATTCCATGCCTCATTTTCGTGTACTTGGGAACATTTAGTTTTTATAATGATTGAATATGCAAGTAGAATGGAAAAATCTTTCAGCATTAATGGTTTATGATAATGACAACCGATCACGGCCACTTAAGTTGTTCAACATTCACCTATCATAGTAACTCTCATCTCACTGAACAATGTAAGCTATATAAATTGTTCAAGAAAATAAATGTTAAGAAGCGACAAAATACCAATTCTGTGTACATTAAAGAATTTCAATGGTAAGGAATTGCAAAGGAATAACATTGCAACGTTTCTTTTATTTTATGTCTATAATAAACTTAATTCCACGCAGTCAATCGTTACGCATTCCGCAAGTTTCAAGATAATTCCTTATTAGTAAATCAGAAAAATTATTTCGGTTCTGTGCACTAATAGTAGTACATTAGTCACTTCTGTTTCTGTAGTTGTATATAGCCTTACACTATGAAGAAACAGACTTTGAATAAATAACATATAAATTATAAAAACAATAAAATAATGATTTCAGTAATAAATGGTTCTTTTGCTCCTACGTACTGTATGTACCTATTTATACACACATCAATATTAACAACAAAACATTTTAGTATGTATGTGTGTGTGTGTATGTGTGTGTATGTATGTATGTGTGTGTATGTATGTGTGTGTATTTATGTGTGTGTATATGTGTGTGTGTGTGCGTGTGTGCGCGTGCGTGCGTGCGTGTGTGTGTGCGTGTTTAACTTTTGGTAAAGGTTTACTCTTCGTAACTGACATTACTGAAACATTTATTTCCATAAATGTAGCACCAGAAAATGTTGTATTTTCTACACTGCATATTAGCGATTTACGTAAGTAATTGACTATAATAACATAATACGTATTGGGCTAATCAGTAAGTAACCAACTTCTGTAACAGGTCTTAATATAAAACAATTTCAGAAAACTGTCCACAACGTGCCAATAAACATTATTTTGTATACGGTTCGGAAATTCTTATATATAATCACTATATTTTTTACTTTAGTGACTTGAAATATTCAAAAATAAAATTAACAAATGGGTTTATACTATCGTATCTTACAAAAAATTTTAACTGGTTGTATTAAAACCATGAATTATGTTGTATACGTGTGTGTTTCTAATAAATAATAAATAGTTTACATATAATAAAGCTCGTAATTTTTCTGCAAATAATTTTATTGACGATTTTTGTTTATTTAGAAGAGAACCTATCTTCTCTCTGAGCATCAAGCATATGTACTTGAAAATATTTGTGTTTAATTAAGTTAACAATTTAGTTAGCCTACGTGTATAGCTTCTTGGTATTTATCNGTGTACTTGAAAATATTTGTGTTTAATTAAGTTAACAATTTAGTTAGCCTACGTGTATAGCTTCTTGGTATTTATCGTTGTATTATGCTACTAGCCTTTACAGTACAATTACCAAAGATTTATTATTGTTTAAGCATTTATATTTAGCATGCTCTAGTAGTAANCTACTAGCCTTTACAGTACAATTACCAAAGATTTATTATTGTTTAAGCATTTATATTTAGCATGCTCTAGTAGTAAATAGTAATGTGCCTCTTGTTGATACAGCTGAAGAAAATTATAATTAACTTACGCTTAACAACAGCATGATCAATAANATAGTAATGTGCCTCTTGTTGATACAGCTGAAGAAAATTATAATTAACTTACGCTTAACAACAGCATGATCAATAATAAACTTCATAAAATCGTCAGCATTGACCACACCAAAATAGAAAAAGTAAAAAATGATGCATACATCAGGATAAATAAATAAATAAATACGCTATAGTCTGCCAATTATGTAATTTTAGAACCTATTACCAGAGTTTACTGCTGAACACTGGTTAGATTTTAACTTTAAGTGTCTGTAATAAATTTAATTTAATCTCCGCTAGTTATTCGTTAGTATAAAATCTTTCTGACGCATTAATGAGGAGATGTTAAACTCACCAATTATCTCTTCATTCGTTTTCAGCAGTAAACTATGTTTACGTAACGGATGTATCTATTGCGTCGCCATCCGCAGCTCACTCAAATACCTGGTTCCGGTCTGCAACGGCGGCCGTGAAGGTCAAGCGATGATCTCAAGAGGTGAGCTGCTTTCCCACAAGACTCTTGTAAAC
>NQII01000936.1:92604-120594 GCA_002778355.1 Clitarchus hookeri | reverse complement strand
CTGGGCTGTGGGTCCGGCAACCAGCCTGTAAAGGGTGTAAGGTGAAGGGACCAGGTGCCCTGAAAACCAGACTGTGGTACTCCGGTCTGCGTGTGTAGGGGGGGAACTAGGTCCTGGCAACCTGGTTTAGCTGACGTGACTACTGGAATGTCTGCTCTTGTCGGCCCATCCCCGGCTCAAGCTCTAGCAGTATGTGATCTGCGTAAGTGTAAGAGTAAGCTGGTGCGCGGTGCTCTCTCCGGCTCTGTCGATTGGGTGCCCGCGCCGGTGAGCTCCGGTGGGGCCCGCTCATTGGTGATTGGGCATTCCCCTGCTGCTGTGAAGGCTGCCGACTCACTCCTTAAATGGAGCAGTGATGCGAACATATAGCCTAGCACTGCTCAAGTCCATCTCCACCTCCTCGCGGTAAGGGCTGGTAACATGGTGGCCACACCATGGCTAACGGAGTGAGGGCGATTGAAGGCGGTAACGGCCTGTCTGTGCACAGATAATCAGTTACGGTGAGGTTATGTGCAGCCTCCAGTGACTGTATATATTCTTCACCATGCGGTGAAGACCCGCGAACCGAATTGCACATTCCCCCAGCTGAGGCTCGATCTGACAAATCGGGCTGATTTCGGGGTGACTGAGCTCTAGTGAAGGGGCTGTCTGGCGTCCTGGAAGGGCTGGGTCTCCCTGGGTGATAACTCAAGCGTGCATGTCTGAAAATTGTGGGTACCCAGGGGATCAGTGTGAAAGCCCCGGCTTAGGCCGTGCTGATCGCGGGTCGGACTCTGGGTGGCATTGGTTGAACCTTCTGCTTAGAAGGAGATCTGGAGGTGTGTGTTTGCCTGGAGGGCTGAGTCTGTTGTGCCGCAAAAAGTCGGTAGAAGCTGCCGTGGAACGCAAGCGTACTGACCTGCCTCAGACCGAGTATTAAAGGGTTGATGCATACTAACGAAGGATCGACGGTCTAGTCCGCCTAGTAAGAGGACTCGTTTACAAAGCGGGTTTTGTAGAGTGGGGATAGCACTCGGCCCCATCAAGGTGGCACGTAAGGATTCAACTCCTTACGCTGCTGTTGACAGGTGAGGTGGAACCACCCTCGGGGGGAGAACCTCCACCCACTGCGATTGGAAAGAGCGTCCTCTCTTTCTATTGAGAGCATTCAACTGCTCCCAATTAATGAGCTCTGTTCCAGCTCACTAGACATGTTCTGGATAAAATTCCTGGCTGAGTGCACTTCCACATCATGATATCTGACGTGATCTGTTGTGGCAGCATATTACCTCGAAATCCTGAAGCCGAGGTGCACTCTTTATATATGCTCAGAAATAGGTCCCCTGTAATACCATTGTGGCTCAGGTACAGGGGGAGCGTACGAAACGCTGCACGAGATTGCAGAAAACATGTAGTGGGGTCTGGTATGTTGGGTGGCCCTTTTACAAGCCCTCGGACTTGCTCTCGTTGGCCTGCTGTACTCAGCTGGCTTCCTGCTTCGGCTTCGACTGACTTCTTACCACATCCTGGCGAGGAACCCTTGGCGGGCCCCCACCTGGCTTCAGCCTTCTCGGCGCTGAGCTGCACTGGACTACTCCCTCTCGATGAGGCGCTCCTCGTTGAAGCTTACCACTCCTCTCCGCCTTTGGTTGAAGTAGCTGGGTCAGCTCGGCTTCCCTTCTTGGAAGTCCGGGATTGGTTTTCCGGGACTTGTGATGTTTCTTCGATTTCGGCTGGCGTTCCTCGTCGGAGACCATGCGTCCCCTCTCCTACGTCGACGTCTGCCACGACTTGTCTCGTGCTCCCGACTTCTCCACCTCGGAAACTGCCACTACTTTTTCGGGAATATACTCATAAGTTCTCTGCGCTGTTCCCGCCACATGACTGTCTACTCTCGTGTCTCAGCATGGCGCTCCTGTCTGTCGAACTGCCTGAACATCACTGGCTCGGCCGGGGTCCAAACCCAGCCTCGATTGTGAATGACTCACCCGAATGCTTCGCGTCTCTTGGTGAGGTTGGCGATCAACTGACCTCAACCTCGGCTGCACAACTGACTGTCTCACGGAGATGTCGGCGAACAACTGACTGTACATCACTGCCTGGGCCGGGGCCCGAACACCGGCCTGGTGATATAACTGACTCTCGCGCTAACTGCCTTCTCCGCCTCGCATCGTGGCCGCGAACAACTCCTTCCCGTCTCGGCTGAACAACTGACTGTGAACAACTGACCTCCGCCTTGGCTGCGCTCGTGAATTTAACTCGTGTCCCGCTATGTTTGACTGACCTTTGTCAGCACTTTCTGGTGAGAGAATCGGGGACTTCCCCTGTGTACCTCGCGTGTTTTGCGTCTTGTCAACGGCTTGGGAGTTCCAACTAGGGTGGAGGAAGGGTGAGTGTGGGGTGATGGGGATTCCTACGAAGCTGTGGTCTGCAGAAAATCTGGTCAGGGGGCTTCCCCTTTGTCCTTCGTCGGGGCCGCTTATCTGGCGGGAGGTTCATCCCCGAGCAGCTATACGCCTCGGGACTTACCCTGTTTTGTTCTGGCTTCGGTTCTTTCCCTGGGGTGAATCCCCAGGTTGGAAGTTTCGTTGTCAGCTGGTTGCCCTGGCTGCCTGCCCTGGCTAAGTATAACAGGGTGTGGTAACAGCGCTATGCCTATCCTATGAAACGACATGCGACAGTGCACATGTGGCAAACCTCGTTTTTGCCACTCAATGGAATACATGTAGCACTGTACGTCTCCGAATATTTTGCCTTCGGTAATAACATTCATTATATTTTGTACTTTAAAACGAAAGACTCCGGAAACTAAATAGTGTCTGTCAGTAGCTTTTTGTATGGGCATTAGCTCCTCCGTAATTTCCTTCGATGAGGGATTGCAAGTGAAAGTGACAAAAATATCGGGTCTACCGTGACTCCGTACATAGGCGAATGCGTCCTGGGTGTATTCGTGCAGGTAGCGAGGGCTGTTGACGAATGAAGATAGAAGAATTACCATGTTACCTAAATCACTGGGGTTTCCATTATCATCGCTATTAATAGCATCTTGCAGACGTATGTAATTCTCAACTCGCGGTTTTTTTTTTATTTAAAGTGATGTAGCGGAGGCATTCACTTTCTACTTTGATATACATTTCGACCAGAAGTTGATAAAAAAAAGTTGTCTGCACCGCGCGAAGAGCTGGAAATCATTCTCTCGCCACATCATGTTATACGCATAAAAATCCACACACAAAACGTTTTTGTTCGGAACAGGCTGTTTAGTTATAGGATTAATGAGTGGAATTTAAAAATGATATCCCTCTTGTCCCTTGCTATAAATCAACGGATATTGTAGGGCGTCATAAAACTTTTGAGTGTCGGCTACCCATGTAAACGTATTGTCATGTGCTCGCAGGACAATGTCTCGTGATGAGAACTGGTCGCTGCTCACCACTGCAGCGATTTCATTAATTAAAGGTGCATTGCATGCTCTCCAGCGGAATACGACCAGCATGGATGACTACCTTATAATCCTCTTGAGGCAGGTTCTCTAAAGCGGTTTTTAATGTATTTATCAAGATGATGTGTTTATGTAACATTCTTTGAATTTTCATCAGCGTGCCTCGTTCAACTCCTTGAATAAATTGGCAGCGAAGGGTATGTTTCAATTTCTTCGGTACAAATGAAATATAACTGGAAGAATGTATGCTGTTCATTGACGGCGCACCTATTCTATGATAAACTTGCCCTTGAACAGTAAATGTGGCGAAAATCCGGGCATTATTATGTCTCTGTCAACTCCAAAAGATGTAATTTGGAAACATGAGTTGTACTTTCTGATCCTATTTAAAAATCTCCGTTATTAATCAACGCCATACAAAAAGAGAGTTTTCAGAGGCTCTTCTAGCTCGCCAAGTAAAGGAACGGAAACTTTCCCGCTGGAACAGCACATCCCTGGGGTATCATCTTTCCATTTCAAAGCGCTACAAAACAGGCACGACTTGTCCATGAGTCCAATAGCAATAATCCTGCGATTCTTATAATCAATTAAGGGATCGTAATGAAATGCCGCGTCATTAAATACAGACCAAGTGTTTCTTTGAAAAGCTCGTCGACGTTCCACTTTTGGAGTTCCGCGTTTGCGATTCTTCTCGCCTGTGAATGTACAGGTGTTTCGGATGCCCTTAAAGCAGCCTGTCGTTCTTCTTGTTCTTCCAGTCGTAGTTGGGTCTGAACAGGCGTTTCGAAGGCTCTTAATAGGGCTTGACGCTTAGACTGTTCATCTAAATGCAGCTGCCTTTGTTCAGGCATTCCCGAGGCTCTCAAAGCGGCTTGACGCTCTGCCTGTTCATCTTGACTGAGTTGAGTATCGGCAGGAGTCTCTAATATCCTGAGATGTTCCTGGCGTGTGGCCTGTTCTTCAAGCCTTTCGTAAATCTGAGCAGGTGATTCAGCGGCTCTCAAAGCAGCTTGTCGCTGTGTTTGCTCTTGTCTCCTCTGTTCGGCATCTTCTGAAGACTCTTGCGATCCAGCAAATCTTATTTCTTCTGTTTGATACGATTCTCTTGAAAGACTTGATTTCCGTTTGCAAGATATTATTTATTTAACAGACTATGAAAAAAATAAAAATAAATAAAAAGTCGAAAACGTAAACAAAAACAAATACCAAACCAACAAATCCAATTCGAAGTGCAAATCAGTACCAAAGGTCAATCCAGTCTAATAAATTAAACAATATTCGAATATTCCTACACATCAAAACCAAAACGATAAGCGAATCAAAGGAAACCAAAAGCAAATGCAGTCAATTAAAACTATTTGAACGCCAAACATTTTAAACTTTTAAAACTACAATTGGTATGTCGTTTAATATACACCTAAAAGCCAAAAAAAAAATGGTATAGGCGTGTGTATGCAAATAACAGAGGTATGGAACCAATCAGAGTAACGTGATGCGGTCAGCAGCGCCTATATAAGACAACAAGCGTCTGGCAAAGTCGCTAGATCGGTTACTGCTGCTACAATGGCGGGTTATCAAGATTTAAGTGAGTTTGAACGTGGTGTTATAGTCGGCGCACGAGAGATGGAACATAGCATCTCCGAGGTAGGGATAAAATTCGGATTTTCGCGTACGACCATTTCACGAGTGTACCGTGAATATTGGGAATCCGGTAAAACATAAAATCTTTGACATCGCTGTGGCCGGAAAAAGATCGTGAACGAACGTGACAAACGACGACTGACGAGAATCATTAAACGTGACAGGCGTGCAACCGTTTCTCAAAATGGCGCAGATTTCAATGCCTCCTGCATACCTTCAGACATTATTCGAGTCCATGCCACGTCGTCTTGCGGAACTTCTGCGTGCTCGCGGGGTCCCTACACGATAGTAGGTAGGTGTACCAGTTTTTTTGGCTCTTCAGTGTAGAATTATTAAAGGAAGTTACATATTGAGTAAATTTTTTGAGATATTTTCTCGCGATAAAAAGTAGCCAATATCAACTTTCAACCCTCCAACTATTTATGTGCAAGAAATTACGTTGATCTGTTGCTCGGTTGCGACGTTCCAATGTTGACGTTGCAATGTTGACGTTGCATTGTGGACGTTGCATTGTTGACGTTGCATTGTTATTCCGTTTGTGTACTTTTTCATTTTCCAATAAGAATTTCCCCGAGGGAATGAGATATTTTCTCCGTATAAAAAGTAGCCTATGTCACTTCCTGGCCCTCCAACTATCTCTGTGCAAAAAATCACGTCGATCCGTTACTCCGTTGCGACGCGAAAGAAAGACAAACAAACACACTTTAGCATTTATATATTAGTAGGATAGTATATATTTATGTATTGATGTGCATATGTATTTCCCTAATTATTATTTTTATATCGAATATTATATTTTATCATCCACAATTTGTATGTATTATGTGTGGTTTCTATTATTTATTACTAAATTATTTTCATATTATTTTTTACTTTATATTAATAAACGCCTCCTCTTTGTACGCCTCAGACATTCAGACATTAAACATAAACTGTCACCTAAAATACGCACAGCCTTACTCAGGATTCGAACCAAGAAATCCCACGATCTACTCTAGCTTACCAAACCGATTACACCATACTACAGATGCTAGCAAATAAACCCATTATAACCAATCTGATGAGATTTTTTTTTTTTTTCTATTCTCCAACGTTATTTTTGATAAGACTCTCTTTGCGTAAATACAGCAATATCTAACTTCGTTCAGCTGAGGCAGAAAAGCCAAACGCCGTAATTTCTATAAAAAAAAATGTTTGATCAAAAGGGAAGCATAACTTGGCAAAAGTCGCGTATCTTGTAATTTAATATTTATGCAAATTCTATAATCACGGAGCTACGTCCACTAAAGGATTCTTCCAGAAGAGTTTGCATTTGCATACTCTTACAAATTATGACACTGATTCTTCTCTAACCCAATTGCCAATACCCGAAAATAGTTTAACCACTTAAAAAAAACTTTAATAGGAGAAGTATGGTAATTTATATGCATGGCTTGGTAATTTAAAACTTTCCTTGAAAGTTTTTCGCTGAGTATAAAAAGGCTTCTTACTTCGCGAAGCACCTAACTACTTGTTCTGTTACGGCGCGGCCATTGTAATTTAGTCAACTACTCTGTGTGAAACTTTAAATTCACGACATAAATGCTTACGAAAAAAAAAAAACGCATCTTTATTTACATGTGATGAAATCAAACGCATGAAGCATAAAAATTCAAAGGTTACGATTTCTAATCCAAAACACTATTTCAGAAACGTGAGCGTAGTTTATATTATGCTTGGATAGTTAAAGAAACGTAAGGAAAATAACTTGTACCTTATTAATAGGAATAAAGTTATGCGTTGGTTATAGTTTTCATACCTTAGTCGTTTGTTTAAATGTACAGTTTTTGATATAACATGCCTAACAAGAATAAAATTAATTTACATTCTCTTAAAAAAAATATATATTTATTTATATATTGCCGATGGCAAAGAAGTCCTCAGTGAGTTATCAAGTATAGCACACCTACAGTACTGTGTAATAGTATTATTTTTCATAGGGTGTTCACTGTTAACTGAGCACTTTTGAAATTGACCTTTGAAAGGTGTCATTGCCCTCCCACGCGCACGCATACACACACAGAGATATATATATATATATATATATATATATATATATATATAGTTACGCTGAGTGACATGCGCCCAGTAAAGTTGGTAACGACGAAGGGAAAGTAGTTCCATGTCTTAACGTTGAATTAAAAGTTTAAGGTAAAAATTTGCTAATACCGTAATTACTTTGGTTTGCTGTGAGACTTTTAATGCATGTAAGTGTGTGAAATATTTACTTTTCTAATAATTTCACAGTTTCACTTGACCGAGGCATGAATAAAGTGACGAGGCTCGTGGCAATGCAAATTCTTCATACTGAGGAAGAATACACAATGTCTATACAAGTATATCTTAAGTAGGTTTTTCAGAAGAGCTCAGTTAATTGTGAACAGCGTTTAAACCATAGTACGCTTGCTTACCTGACCTTGTGCACACTTGTAGCGGAGCTAGTATTCGCGAGGCATAATTTCTTAAAGTAATTCATCGCACGCAGAATATTTCTACTTGTGCTCGGCGACAGACCTTGAATGGCTTGGCAACCTCCTGCGAATGTCACGACCAAGGACAACAACGCCACAGAAGCTATCGGTTTCTTTTTCCCCGCTGCTTCTGTGGCTTTCATCAACTTGCTCCTGCATTTTATGAGTCTTGAATCACTATCATTGTAAGATGTGCGTAAGATGTGTGTAATCATGTGTAAGATATAACACTTTATATCAAAAAATTTCAGCGACGTAAATGGTGACACTGCGAAACAGTTTTACACAATATCGTAAACATGCTTTTAATAAAAGAAACTAAAGAAATATCGAACAGGAATTTGTATGAAGATGCCGAATTTGTTCGAAAAACAGTATAATTTTTATTAGTAATAAAAATGACCTAGAGATAAAAGTTGCATAACAATTTTCACTATAGGTGTTAATTTATAAAAATGTATATCGTTAGGTTTTTTATAAAATGTTCCTGTATGAAGTAATGTACATACCATCGCGCATTTTGTAAAAATATGCAGTTTTAGGAGCTGCTACGAATACTCTAAAACTTTTCACACTTTTTAAATTAACCTGCGACGGTAGCGCTTGTCTTGCTAGATATTTCCTTCGCCTCCAACTCCGGCGCAGTGGTGTGCTCTATGCTTGGCTCTGATCCTCTCCTTCCCCCTCCCCTTTTTTCCCCTCCCTTACTTTCCCCTCCCTCTTCGTGCGTCATATTTTTTTATTGTTGCTTGATAATTTATTTAAGTTGTTGCATGGCCCGGACTCATCCTATTCTTCGCACCGCCGTCATGTTGATAACTTCATTGTACTTGTTGGCTCGAACCGCTGAGCGATGGGGCGTTAAAACGGTGAGTCGTGGAGAACGATCTATGTGTTATAGGCTGTTTTTAAATGTTTTGGTATTTTCTGTGGCATAGTTGTCTTTGTCTTGGGTAAGCAGTATTGCTAGTTTTTTTTCTAAATGGTGATTTTGGCTGCCAGTCTAGATTTTGTTTCGGACTAATTTAAAACATCGGGTTTACTGTTTTTCCCGTGTGTTAATGTGCAGTGTTTGTCATCTTTTTGGCTGCTCAAGTCTTAATCTTTTTTATAGTCGATTGTTTCCACTATTCTCTCGTTGGGTTTTTTCATACTTTTAAATATGTTTAGTTTTTTTATTTGGTAGGAGCTTTGCCGGGTCGTCTATGAATGTCTCTGCCAAAAATAATGTTTAAATTTTAATTTTTAAAATGTTAATTTTAGTAAATGGTGGCTTTGATGGGCATGGTTCTTGCTGTCCTCCTTTTCGGCAGATAATTAAGTAAAATGGGGCCATATTCTAGTCAACTACTTAATGATTTGTTTTAATCTTTGTTGAAGAAACTAAGTTGGAACATTGTAATTTTATAAATCTAGTTATTTTGAATGTTGTAATTCAGATTTATTTCATTTTCAAGCAATTGTTATTATTATTAGTTGTGATGGATTATCTCAATGTAATGTTTTTGGCTGTGATGCAAATTTTTTAATTGTTCTTTTTTTTTCAAGGGTAGTATTTCGAAGATATTCTATATGTATATATTCAAAATATAAAGCTTCCAACCTGATACTTGTGTGCAATTGTTTGTGTCCCGGGACAAATAATTTCTGTCCTGCCTCTGCTATATTTTTTCTCGTATCTGCTTTGTCGTTTTGTTGCACGAGATGGCTGAGGTCGGCTTTTTTTATACACTCTCAAAAAGGAAGAACTGGGGGCTCCCGGGAGAGGGGGGGGGGTACCTCGAGTTTGAAGCTGACGAGTCGATGACCGTAGTCAACCTGCAGCGGACTTGTGTCGTCAGCGGGTTGCAATGGCACTACCTTCTCATCGCGTGGTCCCGGCGAGTGTCACCAACGGTCCACCTAAAATAGACAAATTATTTATCAGCCCTGCAACTCTTTATTCCTTTGACATCCTTGGATCCTGTCGGTATTTTTTGCACTTTTTTTTATTGCAGTGAACAAAAATTGCGAATTTATGTTTTAAGTTCTGAGGACAGCCTTCTGAAAGCAATAGCCTTAATTCATACTGCAATTACTCCGTGGAGAAGTCACGTCGTTGGAAGGAGGTACCTTTGCAGGCTTCGGGCGTAGGGTTATATAGGCTTTGTCCCCCCCATCCCCCTCCCGTTAAGCGTAACTGTGATGGTGATTTCATTCATAGATATCAAAGACCGAGCGAGCCGATGTAAGAATTTTTGGATTCAATGGGGCAGCGGTGGCGTAGTGTCCAGGGCGCTCGCCTCCCACCACGGTGATCCGCGTTCGGTCCCCGGCGGGTTCACTCCCCGGATTTTCGCATGTGGGAATCGTGCTGGACCATGCCGCTTGCCGGAGGGTTTTCTCGGGGTACTCCCGTTTCCCCCTCCCTTGCATTCCAGCGCCGCTCCATTCCAGGATCTCATTTCTGTCGTGCCCGGGGATGACGGTCACCTACGGGTCCCAGCTGGAAAGACCGTCACTCGGAGGGTGTCGCCTTGCCCTGGGTGCATTCCCCACACGCCATTATTATTATTATTAAATGCATTNATTATTATTATTTGGATTATATGTGCGCTTCCCACGACGCATTGTGTTTGCAAATGAGCGAGCGTGAACTGGTCAGTGTAATTATCGATAACTTGGTTCCGCACGTGTCTCGCGCACAATGCACATAGGTCTCTGTTCGCCGTAATTTCCGCGAGCTACGCCAGCCAGCTGTGGAAGTGCAGAGCCGTCTTATCGCCAGCGAACACCGTGCGTGTCTTCCACCTGCCGCACGGGTCGGATCGCGACAGTAACTCCGCGTCGCGTCCTCCGGGCAAGTTTTTCTCGATACAGGACGTCAAAGAGCGCGGCTTATCAATGCTGTGTAGCAATTGTGCCGTCGACGGACACGCAGCAAGAGATTGTCAGCCAGAACAGTTACACGGCGTCCAAAAGGAAGTGTTTTCGAAGCGGTGAACTCGGGGCACCTGCATAGGACATGTCCCAGGGCGCGAAACGAAGTTTGACTGGAACCAGGCGTGGGTTTTCCATTCGGGCAAAAAGTAAAGTCCCACGCTCAATTAGGAAGTGTACGGTGTTAATCACACCTGTGGCGAAAATAATTTTCCAGCTTTCGTTGACACTGGGACAACTCATCGTGTTTTGAGCAACAATTTTTTTGGAACCGCTAGTTGGAACTGAATTTCGTTTCCAAAGGTCGTGTTGTGTGTGTGAACGAGAAGGGTTTGTGTGTGGCTAACAGCGATGTTATTAGGAGCAACATACTTGTGCCCTTGCATTTTAAAATTGGCAGGTTTTCCTGGACGTTTCCCTTTTGGTTATTTCCAGACCTCTCTCATGACGTCATCTTAGGTCTTGAGTATTCAGGGGAGACTAGGTCGTCGGTAAATCTGGACGAATTCTCTACTTACCCTTTGGTTTTGCTCTGAACATCCAGATTGGTCTCCAGGTCGACACCGTCTCGGAATTATTTTCACCTTTGTTTGACGGCACCAATACCTCATCTCATCTGAATGTTTTCAAAATCAGCTAGACCCGTTGAGGAAAGAGTTTAGTGACGTCATCTCCCGGAGAATTGGGAAATGCTATGTACTTCCGTACAAGTTCTCCCTGACGGATGCAATTCCGGTGCGCGACCGACATTTCAAATGCCTCCGCACCTAAGCCGCAAGCTTTTAGGGAGATTATAGATAATTTTCTGGATGCTAGCGTTATTGTTCCGTCGACATCTGATTATCGTTCCCCCGATTTTCTGGTACGCAAGAGGTATAGCGACAGATATCGTTTGGTGGTGAATCACTCATTGGTGAATAAGAAAATTCACGAAGGCCCTTTTCCGTTGCCCACTATTGATTGTGCCCTTCAGCACCTTGGTAAAGCCCACGTGTTTTCCGTTTTAGATCTTGATAAGAGTTTTCACACGTGTTTGTTGGACTCTTCTTGCAGGAAATATGCTGTCTTTAGTACGCCGTGGAGCCATAGTTCACGCGTATTCTAATATGCTCTAGTTTTGGCAGTCAAGTCTTGTCCCGGGTATTGGACCATGTTTTGTCAGAATTGAAATTTAAGTTTGTATTTAATTACATTGATGATATCATTGTGTAAAGTGATGATCTGGAATCCCATCTGTCCCATTTATGTCAGGTGTCTCTTAAGATTCGGGAAGTAGGGTTGACGGTCAATCTGAATAAGGTCGCTTTGGTATATGATAAGGTACATTGTTTAGGTAATCTGGATTGTGAAGGTCAACTGATTTTACCCTGATCGTGTGGTTCCCGATATTGAATTTCCCTCGCCCTAAAACTCTGAAGGGAGTTCATAAGTTTTTAGGTCAATTGGGCTATTATCCCCCGCTTCATTAAGCACTTCTCAGAATTGGTGGCACCCTTGAACCTTTTGAAAAAGAAGGGATTTGAGTTCCAGTGGGTTCAGGAGCAGGAGTCGGCCTTGTCTATGTTGAAGCAGAAGTTGTCTTCTCCACCGGTACCACATCTACCGGTATTTTCCCGCCGTTTTGTCACGCAGGTTGATGCGTCGTCACTAGCTTTAGCCGCAGTCCTGAGTCACCGGACAGAATTGGGCTTCGCCCCTAGTGGTTTCCGCCAATTATGGTCTTACTGAGGCGGAACGCAAGCTAGGTATCTACTAAAAGGAAACCTTGGCTTCCATTTATGGGCTGGGGAAGTTTGCGTCCTATATAGAGCATTGTGAATGCGACCTGTATACGGATAATCAAGTGCTAAGCTGGGTTTTACATCACTCTCAACAGCTGGGTAAGTAGGTGGTTGGGTTTTGTACTTGTCATGTCTCCGTTTTAAGGTGCATCATGTCCGTGGCTTCGAAAATCAGGTAGCAGACGCCGTCTGTAGAATGTTTGATCCGGCAGACTTTGAGACGGACAATGTTTCGGACACTGAGGCTTCTCTTAACCTTATAAATGTGTTCCCTGAAGTCTTTGTTATATTACCTCAGGCTCAGGTGAATGATGGCTTCTGTAGTCAGGTTAAGACTGTTCTGAGTGGTGGTACGGCACTTCTCTATGTAGTGGAAAATGATATTCTCTATTTCACTGGGAAAAAAATGGACGTGCTCGCAAGATAGTCGTTCCTAAATGGTTTATGGTTATGATTTTGTCTTATTTACATGATTCAGTGTTTGGCGGACACTTGGACGTCAGCAAGAGCTTTAGTAAGATTGCAGTGCATTTCGCCTGGCCTAGTTTAAGGGATGACGTTTCAGATTTTGTGCATTCCTGCGATATGTGCCAATGTAAACAGCCTCAACATACCAACATAAACAGCCTCAACATACCAACGTTGGGCAGGGGTTGACACAGATACCTGAGGATCCTTGAAGCATAGCACACCTTGATATTGTGCTTACTGATCAGGTGTGGGAAGTGTTTAATGCTTCTATTGAGATTGTTACTGGTAATACCAAGAACTTTACTTTTAATATTTTTAACAAAATTGGTTTTTGCTGGAACATCGAAAATTTTACCTCCAGTCCTTATTATCGCAAAGGATTTAATAAAGACTTGAAGGCTTGTTTAAGAATTTTCTATTATCGGGACCATACTAAGTGGGATTAGGACCTTTAATTTATAAATGTAGGTTTTAATAGCACACTGCATGATTCCACGGGAGTTCCACCTTCACTCCCTTTCCTTGGTCGTCCTCTCAGCCATCCCTTACTCAATATCTGGAATATTCCTCCCTTTCCCTCGCCCCTTGGTGACGCTGATCCTGATCGCCGGTTGGAGGAGGTCCATCGTAGGCTCGGGGAAGCGAATCTTCAGATGGTGGTCAAAATGGACCAGGTTAGGATGACCATTAAGTTCAAGGTAGGAACACTCATACTGTGTATGAACTTCATATTGGTAGATATGGGAAGGCATATAATGGGGAAACTCATTCCCAAATGTTTAGGGTCATATGAAATACATACATGTTTAGGGCCAAATACAGATAGTCTTGTTTATCCCACCTCAAATCGCTCATTTACAAAGGCTCACGTTTCCCAGTTGAAGGCTTATGTGCAGCGCAACTGATAGTTTTTTTTTCTTTTTTTTTTCCAATGTGTATGTACCTGCGGCTTTGCTGTCATCTACGATTTGAATTTTGTAAACGCATGTTTGTATCCTCATCCCTTTTCCCACGTTATGAAAGGTATTGTTTTCCCTTTTTGAAACCATTATTATGGTTTTTGTTCCCGTTTTCCGGCCAAGGCGTGCCGAAACCAACCCTGCTACGTAAACGCCAACTTGCTTGGGAGCTGTACAAGTGCTACTGGAAGAGGTCGAGCTTCTGCTAGTTTTTTTCCAACTTCAACCCCCCTGATACATAGCGCGGTGCTGTTCTTCTTTGCCCGAGAAGAAGCTGGCTCTCTCAGCGCTGAGTTGCCCCTTGGCTCTTCGCAGCCCACCGTGTCCGGAGACGACATGAAGATGGAGCTGATCACTCACTCCTCGTGTTAAAGTTTGAATTGTGGACTTGACCTGTGTGTTATTTGTTTATCTCATTCTATGTACTAATTTCTTCATTCTACCCTCTGGCTTCTACTTTCACTTTGTCTACGAGTTTTCTGTTAACTGTATATTCTGTGAACTGTGTTAGGTGTATCGACGAGAACTTTGACTTTGGGAGACTGGTCCCTAGGGCACACGTTTTGGTTTGGGGGTTACAATGCCAGCTCTCATAGCCCTAGATATGTCCTTCGCCTCCAGTTCTGGCACGGTGGTGTGCTCTATGCTCGGCTCGGATCCCCTCCTTCCCCCTCCAAATTGTTCCTCTCCATTGATTTCCCGTATATTCTAGTCAACAACTTAATGATTTGTTTTAATTGTTATTGAAGAAACTAGGTTTGAATATTGTAATTTTATAAATCTAGTTCTTTTGAATGTTGTTATTCATATTTATTTCCTTTTTGAAGCAATTGTTATTATTGAAGAAATTAACTCTGATGGATTATTTCGTTATTGAAGAAATTAATTGTGATGGATTATCTCAACGTAATGTTTTTTGGCTGTGACGAAAATTTTTAATGGATTGTTCAAGGGTAGTATTTCGAAGCTGTTGTATGTTTGTGAATACGTATTTATATAAAGCGTTCAATCTGATATTTGGGTGCAATTATTTGTTTCCCGGCACAAGCCTTTGAAAATTGTGGGCTATATTCACCAGGCCAAAAGTCAATGTACGAATAGTCGAACAGAAAAATTTCTATCAGCTGTCGAACAGCCGCCTATCGGCCAGCTGATCTGTAGAATAGTTGAGTGTCGGCCAGATTACCTGTCTAATAGCTAACTCTGTTAGGTGAAGTGTCGTACAGCTGTTTTTCTATCAGCTGCAAGTCGACCAAATGAAGGTAGATTTTGTGCCTTCCGAACCGATGATTTTCGGTCAGCTGGTACATCCTCTAAAATTACATTGCCGCTGCCTGAATATATTTTAACAGGCACGCTTACTGGCATATTCGCCCAGTAAAGGTGGTAACGACTGGCGGAGAGAAAGTATTCCCACGCCTTAATGTTGACTTAAAAGAGTACAGGAATTATTCCTTTTGTTTTATGGTGTTCTAATGCATATAAGTGTTGAGAATGAGCAAATTTGTAAAATTTCTTAACATTTCTAACGACGTCACAGTTTCACTCGGCCAGCGCGTGAATAAAGTTATCCGGCCCACGGCAACGTCAATAATTTTACATGACTTGCGGAAGAATGCACAATGTGCACCAGGGCTTTCGAAAGTGCTCCGTTGACGATGGACGGTCCACAGTCACGGACGAAGCTTTAAAATGTCTGAAAGCGTATTCTGGTAGGCCGTTCCCAAATGCAGCAGTGGTAGGTAGCTTTCCCTGATGCCACGTATCATACGCGAGGGGACGAATGTACGTAGTACGTTACATTTCACGTGCTTGCGACATGTTGGAGCAGTTATCTCACTAGGTCATCGTCGCGTGGTGCTGTTCGGCCACGCAACATCCCCCCCTTGTCACCCCCCCTCATCAAGCTTCGTTCCCCACACCTGCCATGGCAGATTGATTACCGCCGAGTGTCACGAGGTTGGGTTTTCGTGTCGTTTGCCATCGAATGACTTTTTTTCTGCGACTAACTGTACTGTGGTGACTGATGTTTGCTTACACTCTTCCATGCTTCCTGTCGATATAAGAAATATCACAAAATAATATACTGCTAACAAAAAGTTTAGCATTTACAGGATGATTCTAAAATCATGGGACAAACATTGAGGTGTGGTAGAGCTCACTAAAACAAACAATTATTGTATGGGAATATATGGGCGGAAATGACGCGTTGAGGCACAAGTACAAAAACCTAATACATTAACGGAAACATAAAATGTTCATTAGCAGCATACTTAACGAGTTATTCCGTACAGAAAATGTTAAAGCAGTTGCTGGAAATGCATCCACCAACAGTCACGCATGCTTGGCGACCTCTACATATGGCGTGATTGGCTGACAATGGTGGCGTGCGTGAAATACCCGGCGTATTTGAAACTGCTCGCCAATCACTCCACCGACGCTACCAAGCTTGCATTACTGTCGGTGGTAGCAAATTTGGGCAATTATTATAAACATTGCTGTAAAAAGGCATTTAGCGGCGACGTTGTAAATAAACAATGTGTTGCATTTCATGTGTTATGTTTTTTTGTGTGCGTCTCAACGCGTCACTCCCGCCCATATATTCCTATACAATAATTGTTTGTTTTAGTGAGCTCTACCACCCCTCAATGTTTGTCCCGTGAATTTAGAATCACTCTGTATAAGAATCCAGGATGGTAATTGAATAAATTTAGTTTATTTTTCATATTGTACCACTAATAGCACATAAAGTGGGGGGGGGGGACACACACACTACTCGCTGGCCTTATCCCAGTATGAAAACAACAAAAGGCATAAACTGGAAAACAACTTAAAGAAAGGAATCGCATAAGTTTCAATAACAACCACGATGGTCTCAAATGCGTTGACAAACTTCAATAACATGAGTACAGGAAGCGAGTATGTTTGAGCACGCTAGGGAGTCATTAGTGGCCCAAGTGCCATTTGAATAACCTGCAAACGGGTGTTTGAGAGAGGCACACTAATTGGAGGCATCCTTTTACCTGGAAAACAAATTACCTCCCTCCCCATCCCTCTCGGAGGAGTGTTGCGGTTGGCTGACGGGTTCTCCCACCCCTTCTGAGGTGTGCTGTGATTGGCCGTTGCTTGTGGGGGTGCCATTTCGGTGGACAAAGCGCCCAAGCGACATTTTCGGGACTTCGAAATGTTTCGAGGGAGTCTGATGGGCGAGAAGCTAGGAGTATGGTAAGGGGGGGGGTGTAGGGTTAGACCAGGAGCATTGAGAAGTCGGTCCGTCCTTGGTTCTAGACCGGTAGAGGGTAATTAATGCATAATTGCGTAATGATTAATTTCATAACGAGTAATTGCGTAGTAATTAATTACGAGTACCGAGAGTAAGGACATATACCGAGACTAAGTACATGTACCAAGAGATTCATTCCACATTAAGTACACATGTTCAGCCATCGGCTGCCGAAACACAACTGAAGAGGTCGGTGAGGCATTCCTCGGTTCGAGTTCCGCAAAAGGTAAGTAATGCATAATGAGTAATTGCGTTACGAGTAATTGCGTAACGAGTAATTGCGTAACGAGTAAGTGTGTAATGAGTAATTGTATGATGAATAAGTACATGTACCGAGAGTAATTACATATGCCGAGAATAGTTGCGTACCGAGAGTAATTACACAGAAAATGCACACTAAATTCACGTCCTACCCCAACCATTGCTCAAACGCAACTGAGCACAGCATCGCTAATATGTTTGTGTTATACATCCGCCATCCTAGTTGGTTTCTATCCCTGTCATGGGTAAGTGAAGCATAATTACATTTATACTTGTCTACTACCTGATTCGATTCCCGTCGAGGATAATTAAACCCTAAATACATTTATACAGGACCAGTCCTTGGTTCGACCCCCATCGAGGGTAATCCAACCGTAAATACATTTATACTGTCATAATCCTTGGTTCAAATCCTGGTGAAGGTAAATACGCGTGTACCGATTTAGTCCTTGGTGCGACTCCTGTCGAGGGTAAGTAAATCGTAATAAAGTTATAGATACACCATAGAAGGAAATTAAATCATAATAACAGAGGGTAATTACATTTGAGCAACTACTTGTAATTACACATCCAACCTCTACGAGAGCCAATGCCATACTGAACCCCATCACATAGATGTGACCCCCAAAAAAATAACTCGAAGTAATACAACAGCTAGAGTAAATACATAGAGAATAGAGACATATAGGGAGCAAGTACACAACCGAACAGCTCGGAGCCTGGATGCAGACTGAATATAAAACACTAACAACCTTTGTTTAAACCCCCGCCATCTTGAACGTCTAATAAGAGGGGAATATGTTAAAAAGTAAAGTAGTCTCTGCCCAACATTGCGTTAAAATACCCTTTATATACCTTACCACACGTCAAACCAACTTAACAATACACTATACCAAATAAAAAAACATAATCTCAGCACAATCGTATTTATTACATCCTTAAAACATCAAACAATGTATAAGATTACAAAAGTACAGAATCGCATGCATATTGCCCACGAGTATGTGCAGAACTCGTGAAAAAACAAACACTACTGCGATAAATTGCGTTTACACTTTGCCGTGTGTTTCACTAATCTAGACTTTCTGGTAAACAGACGACCACACAACATGCACCGATGTACATCACACTCGGGGTTCTTTAAACAATTTCTCCTCGTGTTATGATATAAATTGCTACGTAAAGTGAATAACTTCCAACTAAAACCACAATGATATACAGAAGCTGGCGAAATTTCCACTGCAACACCTTTGTTCGCATGTCAACGAATGTTTTACAAGCTGCGCGCGGTCAGTAAACACACACTGACATTTATCGCAACAATGTTTATTTCTAACAGTTTTTTTTTGACGTGACAACGTCTTATAATTCGATAGAGCCGGCTGCACGCACGAAAAAACATGACTCATGCGGCGTTACCTCGCTCTGAGGCGTTCCATGTAAGGCTTGAAGTGCAAGCGAGAGCGCGGAACGAGCGAAAAAAAATTCATCAAATTCATGAAAGACATGTTTAATGTCGATTGTGCATCAGACGTTAATAACTCAACAACACTAGGAGGCACCACCATCGATTTGACTTTTTCAAGACACATTAAACTCGAAACACTCCCTTTCATTTCCTACTTTTCCTATCATCGTCCTATTCTCAACAGAATAACACAGATTGTAAGAAATTAAATATTACACATGTTTAAAAGTTGTAAAACAATTGCTCAACGCACATTTATACTTGTAAAAACTATTAAATTGTAAAAAAAAAATTGACATAATTGTATTTATGCGTACAAATAAATCTCACTTGATCAATTTCATTGTGATTTCCAATTACCTACTTCTCTATATACATACAAATCTATTAAACAAATGAAATTAAAATTTTCTTTTGAAAAATGCTACCATTCCATCAGTATTTTCTTAAGACGTTGTCACGTTCAACTATCGTCAGTAAACCGACTTTACAGACAACCAATTTTTTTTTTTTCAAAAAAAATTATGTTTTAATGTCTTGCCAAATTGCGAATTATAGTAAATTTCTTGTCGCAGTATACACACTGGTGTCGAGGTTTTGTATTCTCTTCCAAAGCAGCTGGCGACGACGAATTTGGAGACGTATTCGCATTAGTAGTTACTGTTGAGGAAAAGTTGCAAATAATCACGAGTTTCCTTTAGTGCATTGTCATTCTTAAACAAACGAAGACATAGTGTATAACGATATAGTTTCAATTTAGGACTCTTGGAACGTACCCTTGTTTCATGTTACCGCACGTAACGAAATGCGGTAAATGTTTGACTGCAGAAACGGCATACCGGTTTTATTCCCGTTCGAGCTGAATGCTTTGCTAATGTGGAATTTCTCGTAAAGGAACGGTTATACTGCGCAGCAACAGCTAATACATTCAGGGTTCTTCACACAACTGCTCCTTTCGTGACGACGCCAATTGCGACTGTGCTTAAATATTTTATAGCAATTTTGGCACTGAATTCCAGACGATGGTCTACCCCTTGCAGGAGTGCAAACCCGCAAAATATCACACCATTCATATATATATGTCACCACTACTGTCAAACAAACACTGACATTTCAAACAACGATGTAGATGGCGAGTAGGTTTACTGCGACAATACCGTTCATGACGACGTTACTTTCTCACATAGACACACTCCTTAACATAATAACAACACTTTTGTTTCGAATCCAATGATTGCTGTGGAGTTTCATCTGAAGAACTCACATCCGAAATCGTCTTTACCTCTGACGCAGGCGACCGAGATGGTGTGTCTAGTGCCAAACTCTTAATGTTTCGCGTAGGAAACACAAGTAGGCTAGGAATGCTTTTCGCGTAAAAAAAATAATTACCTAAAAGTTACTAAAACCATCATCACATGTAAGCTCCCACAAACAGAATGAAGTAAATAGCTTTTATACTTTTAGGGAAGTCATTAACATATGGCTACAAAATAACATATATATGAAAATCATCCCCTGGGAAACTATGTAATTAAGCTTCACATACCCATGGCAGGAATCGAAACCAAACAAGATGGTGGATGTATAACACAAACATAGTAGCGTTTCACAGCTCAGTTGCGTTTGAGCAGTGGTCGGGGTAGGACGTGTACCTAGCGTGTAATTACTCTCGGTTCATATATATTCTCGGTACATATACTTATTAATTACGCAATTACTCATTATGCACTCACTCGTTACGCAATTACTTACTTTTGACGGAACTCGAACAGAGGAGCGCTCACCAACCTGAGTTGTATTTCGGCAGCCGATGGGTGAACATGTGTACTTCTTGTGTAATTACTCTATCGGTACATGTACTTAGTCTCGGTACAAGTACTAACTCTCAGTACATGTGCTTGCTCTCGCTACATCTACTAACTCTCGGTACTCGTAATTAATTTCTACACAATTATCCATTACGTAATTATGTAATAATTACCCACTATGGGTCTCGAACCAAGTACTGACTGACTCCTCAACACTGCTGATCCAACCCCACACCCCCTTTTCCCCACCCCTATCCTCTCTCCCTCCATAATTCCTCGAAAAATCTCAAAGTCCCGCAAATGTAGCTTGGGCGCTTTGTCCACCAAAAGGGTCTCCCCACAAGCAAGAGCAAATCACTGCACACCTCAGAAGGGTTGGTAGAACCCATCAGCCAACCACAACACGCCTCCCTGAAAGGTGGAGGAAGGGGGATTATATGTTTCCCAGGTTAAAGGATGCCTCCAATTAGTTTGCCTCTCTCCGACTCTAGTTAACAGGTTATTCAAATGTCACTTAGGCCACTAATGACTCCCTAGCGTGCTCAAACATACTCGCTCTCACTACTAAGGCGTAGGAACTCCACGATTCCTGAGGCACGCTTGTTTCCGACGAGGCGTGCCAAAGACAAGGTCATTAAGTATTTCCTGGGACGAATTGTCCCATTCCTCAACTGTTATCTGTTTTTAAGGCCTGGTGTTGAACCTACTGCGTTTGTGTACATGCAATACGCATGCCACTGGAGGTAAAGACGCCAACGTTTACATGAGTCACGCAAGATAGGTACGATCCACACCTACTAGAAACATAAATATTACGTATTCGTTGGTGAACGGGAATTTGCTAAACTGTTTGTGAGCAGTATGTAGCCTTTAGGCTGTTCACGGTTGATTGAGCACTTTTTAAATCAACTTTTGAAAAATGTCACTGCCCTTACCTGCATATATTTTGACGGGCGTACTGAGTGACATGCGCCCAGTAAAGTTGGTAACGACGAAGGGAAAGTAGTTCCATGTATTAACGATGAACTAAAAGTGTTTGGTAAACATTTATGAATAATGAATATTTAATTAATGTAAGTAGAGAACGTATATATATTTTATCAATCAAGTTCCTGCCTTCTTGCAAGCAGAAAAATTAGATACAATGTGTTAAAGAACCAGTAAATTGTAAATGTTCCACATTTAAACATTTTCAACAATACCCTTGAAACTGAAACTATGACAAAAAAACCAAACATTTCTGGAAAAAGGGCAAAGATGGACTTCAATACACAACGGAGCCAAGGTGGTTGGACTATCATCCCAACATAGGCTGTTGGAAACTTTTTCTGTGAAATTACAAAACGTTTATGCTAACAAATTATTCATGGATCTCCCTAATCGATTATAGAAACCTGGAAAATATATTAAGAGATGTGGTATCTGGACTTAAGGTATGTAAAGGCTGTTTTTACCTATAACATCACTAGAAACTGAACATGTTACGTGTTTGGGCACTTACATCAAACCTCTTCATTTACACACGACACGCTAGCGAAAACGCAATAGGCGTTCTGTGCAGCGGAGTAAGACCTGAAAACGTTGCCGATAATGGTTTACGTTAAGACAAATAAACGAACCTATAACAACGTTATCGTACTTGACGTTCAAGGTGCCGTAGGTTGGGAAACGTGCTACTACATTTTGTTGTTGTGATGCTGTTGTGCACAAAGCAAGGAAGATTTCTAACACGTCTTGGCCTTCTTTTCTCCAGGAGAACACTTGACGAAGAAGCTAACCGATACAGTATTTCATTTGGAATCAAGGGGCAGCGGTGGCGTAGTGGCCAGGGTGCTCGCCCCTCACCACGGCGATCCGGGTTCGATCCCCGACGGGTTCACTCCCGGATTTTAGCATGTGGGAATCGTGCGGGACGATGCCACTTGCCAGCGGGTTTTCTCGGGGTACTCGTTTCCCCCGCCCTTGCATTCCAGCGCCGCTCCATTCTAGGGTCTCATTTCTGTCATGCCCGGTGATGACGGTCACCTACGGGTCCCAGCTGGAAAGACCAGCACTCGGAGGGTGTTGCCTTGCCCTGGGTGCACTCCTCACACGCCATTATTATTATTTGGAATCAAGAATCTTCGTCGTGAGAGGCTAACGTTTCGTCAACAATGTAATCAATGACACATGAGTGCAAACACGTAAACTCTGAACTGGCGTGCAGTGTTCTCGTTCGTTGTTACATTTATCTATGGTACTTTTAAGTGGTGACAGGCTGCCATCCTATTCGAGTACTACGCCTGTGTTTCAAGATACAGACAGCATTCTGAAGAAGTCTTTTTTAACTATGTTGAAAGACTCCGAAATAACATTTATAACATGAGGTATCGAAAGCACAATACTGTCCTCGTGTGGGGCATGTATTCTTTTCGTATGTAAACATAATGGGGAACGTTAAAAGGTTTCGTTCAACAAAAAAAAAAAGAATTTCAGACATTTTGCGACGCAGTTCAAGTGTCCGGTGTTCGTCTGCAGTTGTTCCGGAACACCATGGAAAAATACGTATCAGGATGGACGGGCTGGGAATCGAATCCGGGTCCTCCAGAACATGATTTGTGTTCCGCCGCGTGTCATTCCGTTTTGAGGAAATATACGCATGAGTGTACTGAGATTAACTTTGGTGGAATGAGTCTGACACTAGCAGAAGCTATCTTTCCCACGAAATTTAACATTTTCAGCAGTAGCTATGAGAGAAATAACACTCAAGTATTGATTTTTTAATAAAATGAAATCTGAAAATACACAATGCAAGTGTTATCGTCATAGTGTGCATTTTCAAAGTAAATATAATTGTAGGTATCGCCCACTTTGAATTTAATTGCGTTATGGATGTTTTGTTTTGCAGATTGAAAAATTTTGTCACTGAATTTGTTCATTGAGGAATGAAATTGAACAAAACTTCTGCCCGTGGCTTCGGCTGCACCAAAATTGATTTTGTTTTTTACTAATTTTTAGTTTGGGTGATATAAGTTACACTAAATTATTTCATAGTGGCCTCGCTCGCTCGGACTTTGAATTATTCGTTGATTATTGTTAAGTAGTAGATAAAAATCATTCAAAAATTTTCCCCGCGGCTAGGTATGCCCGGAATTTGAATTTGCAAATGAATTTCATTTGGACGGTCAAACTTACCACGTCATCCAAAGCCTTCAATTTGAAAGGTTGGGGGAAATCAATAAACTCGCAGTAATATGACGTTACGGAAAAAAATAATAATGATCTAACTATAGCTTCTTAGCTCTTTACTAGCAGCACGTGATTGTACGTAGATACATCCAACGATGCAATGAAACAACACTGTAATAACGTAAACTATTTCAATAGTGATGGTTGTTTAAAAACCAATCCAAGACATGAAAAACTCAAATCATATCTTCTTCTGCCCAGATCGCTGTAGCTATGTGTGAGTTGGTTAAAGATATTCCTGGGAATGGCAAGTTCATACAAATTGGCCACTAGTTTATGCGTTGTGCCGGAATAAACCACCTAATTACAGACAGATAATTTAATTAACTGGGTAACAATTATTTTTAAAATATATTTTGTAATGTGAACACACTGCGTTGCTGTGGATTGATTTTTGAGCGATTTTGTATTCCTTAATATCCTCCAAAACTTCAGGATTGTTTCTTGCATGTAATTACTTTGCAATTTTAAAATTATACACGAGAAAATATTGCAGAAAATATGGCAAATATGTGTTATATTTCTAAGAGAACTGAAATATACATCCAAACTTACATAAAGTAAGTGACTTGGTGTTCAATGAAACAGGATATATTCTCCCGTATAGTTTTTAATTGGTGGGGAAAGTGTTAAAGTTTATAAATTTTTTCCGATTATAGGTTTCGAAATTTTTAAAATATTTGCCGATGTAGGATATTACTTAAGGTAGGAGAAAAAAGTCATAAATTCAGCAGACATAACAATATGTAAAAAAATTCAATTGAAGTTAAATAATTTAAATGAACATGACTTCATAAGGTCTATCCGTCGTTCCCACATCTAAAATGATCTGATAAGCACGTATTTAATTATATGTTTACTTATGCTTAGTGCAGTATGTCTGAAGTTAATAGCCTTGAAAAGCAGCCTACGCGTTTATTTCAATACCAACTAGCTGACTTGACAAACCGGTTCAATCGAATCCGGTTCTGATGCACGTTCCTCTGCCACAGGTACGGATCAACACATTTTTTTGCTACAAGAGAATATCATTTTTGCACAATCCCCTCCCCCCTCTCAACGAACAACTGCGCTTCACAAACCGTCATCTTTCTATTTATATCTCTCAAACTAACAATTATTTTGTGGTACCAATTTTTAAATCAGATTATACATTTTTTTTCTGTTATTTTTAAATAGGCCTACTCAGGATAAATTTAAATTCTGATAGTGTATGCATGTATAAGATTAAGAATAAAATTAAATTCGTTTTCATTTATTCAATGGGTTTTTATTTATTTAATACAAATACACTGTTTACGTCCAGACAAAATTTAGCGTATGTCAAAAGTTATAAACTGACGTAAATATTAATCAAATTTTGTGGTCAAAAAACTTTACGTCAGCTTCCTCGGGCATATAAAAGCAATTGGATGATCGAAATCAAAAGCGGTTGTTTAATGGCGAAATTGTTTTATTTTAAGCTACAAAAATAATATTACAGTAATTTTTTTCTATGTGCTTCAAGATAAAGTTAAGGCGCTGCTGACAAGGCGTCCCATACGGCCGCGTATTTTGTATGAGCCTTAATCCGTCCCTGCTCTGCCCAGGTAAATAGAATCCTGACCATCCAGGAATTCAAAACCATAAGCTCACTGAGTAACGGGAATTTCTAATAAACGTTTTTATCATGTTTCTTAATTTAATGAATTTTTATTCTTGTGGGAACGAACCGAACGACAAATGTTACGTCGTCTAAGCACTCGTATTATAAAAAAAAATGACGGCGTGCTTGCTGGTCGCGTTTCGAAAGAGGTTTCCAGCACTGGGCTCATCCACCGCACGTAGGCGTGCGGGTGCACGTAGACGTGCGGGCGTACGTGCACCGCTGTTACCCGGCAGCGCCGATGCATCTGAAATATGTAACAGCTTCAATCACGCACGTGTCCCGGGAATGCTTTACGCTGTAATGCCGGCAGTTGGCAGGAAACATGCCACGCGCTAGCAGAATAAAACGAGGTGAATAAATTGCTCGTTATCAGCGTAATTTATTTCTTTATGGCTGATAATGCACTGTCATTTACGATACGCGATAAAAGCGCCACATTTCACGTTGATGTTTAAACAGTTTTTTTTTTTTGTTTTTTTTGTTTATGGTTGTTGGCTGTGACGTTACGTGGATGTCAAAGACGCTTTCCTGTCGCTGCGCGCTCCCGTAGGTGAAAATGTCGAATTTATGTATACTTGTATATTTAAGTACTAATCCCTGATGAGAAATCTTACACTATACGTAGAGATAGTGGAAAATTGCGAAAAAAAATTTGAGCCAAAATACAAACCTTCGATAACACTAGCAAATTTATTATTTTATTATAAGATGAATAAGGTTTTGGCTCGGCAAAGTTGTTTGCAGATCAATCTCCAACGTTTTGCTGTATACAGTATGATTCTAAAATCATGGGATAAACATTGAGGGGTGGTAGAGCTCACTAAAACAAACAGTTATCGTATAGGAATATATGGGTGGGAGTGACGCGTTGAGGGCGCGGTGGGCCAGTCAGATAGCCACCAAGATCGCCAGATTTATCGAGTCTCAATTTTTTCCTATGGGGGCATTTCAAAGCCCTCATTTACGAGACTCCAGTTGATTCCATTGAAGACCTCGTCGCTCGACTATCCTGTGCGGCTGCACGCGTGCGTGAAATACCCGGCGTATTTGAATCTGTTCGCCAATCACTCCACCGACGCTACCAAGCTTGCATTACTGTCGGTGGTAGCGATTTTGAGCAATTATTATAAACATTGCTGTAAAAAGGCATTTAGCGGCGACGTTGTAAATAAACAATGTGTTGCATTTCATGTGTTATTTTTGTGTTTGTGCCTCAACGCGTCACTCCCGCCCATATATTCCTATACAATAATTGTTTGTTTTAGTGAGCTCTACCACCCCTCAATGTTTATCCCATGGTTTTAGAATCATCTTGTATACGTCTCACTTTTAGATAGCAGTGTGCGGTGTAACGGACATTCACTCTCTCTTTCCAATGTCCTATTTCCGTCGTTAGCGCTGTCCTTTTTCCTGCGTGCGCTGTTGCCTGATAAGTTATCTTTTTACCACCTCAAAAAAAAATATATGCCATTTTCGTTGCGTGCGCGCTATGCAATCACAATGATAGGGTTCATTACAGGTTTCGGTTCGAAAGGAGCCGCTTTGCTCTGCGTCTAAGGATTGGATTCTCTTAAGAGTTGTCAGGGAGGTAAACAGATAATATTCTCTTAATCAGGCCATTTCCTNTCTTAATCAGGCCATTTCCTTCGCCACCAATTTGTTACTCAGCCTGCCAGTTACGTCGCAAAGCTGGAGTAATCTGGCAACAGTGCGCGCCATTGACACTGTACTGTACTGCACTGGGACGCTTTATAATATCAGGATCCTCATTGGCCCAGTGGAGCGGGGTAGTAGCTCCGTACATGCTTGGCCGCCAATAAGGAAAGACAACTGTCGGACACGTGTAAAGTACTCTGCATCCTTGCAAATAGTCGACTTTTCCCGCGACAAACAATCATCTCTAACTACACGTCACCACTAAGAGTGTCGTGCACCTTATCTCTACAGTGCATTCTCTTTGGCAAACTAAGCCTCCAAGGCATTGCTTGCATTTGAGATAAAATTTAAAAAAAATTGAAAGTCTCGAAGATTTATCATACATCAGCACGGGTCTGCATCATAGACTGAAGATGAGGTAGACCGATTTTAGTCTTCTGCGCATGCACCCGACGTTGACCTACCCTAACACCAGTAGACCTGTCAAAATCGCATGGCCAGTAGTGACGAACATGTTTGTTTACATTCGGTTTGCCAACAGACCAACCCTTCTAACGCGAGTGAAACAATTTGAATTATTTGAGCACATTCTATTTGCATTGAAACTAGATCAAACGAAGAGTTATAAAAATTTCAAAGTGCATGTTTACATCGTGTTGTAACCGCAAATTTGCTACACGTTGGTTTGATACCGCTATTGGCGAAAATACCGTTCTTTGTTGGATCAGGAAGATTTGTTACTGCGCGGCTGGTGCGCGTACTCTACACAACATTCTCTCTACGGTCTGCACCAGTGACTCGAACAACAGTGTGTTTGTATTTGTAAACACCAGATGTTTTGGCTGTTTACGTACGGTCGTCCACCTTCTGTAAATGCTTAATATACACTGAAGAGCCAAAAAAAACCGGTACACCTGCCTAATATCGTGTAGCTCC
>NQII01000936.1:74278-92385 GCA_002778355.1 Clitarchus hookeri | reverse complement strand
AAGACGACGTGGCATGGACTCGACTAATGTCTGAAGGCATGCAGGAGGCAATTCACACCATGAATCCTGCAGGGCCGTCCACAAATCCAATCTGCACCAATTTAAGAAAAGGTTGCACGTCTGTCAGGTTTAATGATTCTCGTCAGTCGTCGTTTGTCCCGTTCTTTCACGATCTTTTTCCGGCCGCAGCGATGTCGAAGATGTGATGTTTTACCGGATTCCCGATATTCACGGTACACTCGTGAAATGGTCGTACGCGAAAATCCAAATGTTTTCGCTACCTCGGAGATGCTATGTCCCATCTCTCGTGCGCCGACTATAACACCACGTTCAAACTCACTTAAATCTCGATAACCTGCCATTGTAGCAGCAGTAACATATCTAGCTGCCGACCGCATCGCGTTACTCTGATTGGTTCCATACCTCTGTTATTTGCATACGCACGCCTATACCAGTTTTTTCGGCTCTTCGGTGTGTCATCCCTTGGATTTAAAGTGGTAAGTAGCAAGATCTATAAATAGCCTCTGATTTTTAATTACACTGCTCGGTACGCGACACTGTATCAAGTCAACACTTTTGCGTTCGTCAGAGTTACGCTAATTAATGATGAACGCTTTGAATTGTGGGTAACGTAAGGAATCGCTGCTGCGCCAGTTTGGTGCCAAGAGGGCGTAGAAGAGATTCGTCTCAGAACTGCTGATGCAACTCGGCAGAGCAGGCTCCGTCGATCCGCAGTACAGAAAAGTGCAGAAAACTGCTCCGCGGGAGATAAGTGTCTCGTGTAGTTGGTTCGGAGTTGAAATGAACATTTTCGAAAGACATCCTAATTGTTTCGTGTTCGTGTATCCTTCCAGCACACGCAAATGTTGTGTTATTACGGCGTAGACGGACCGTCGAAGTGAAGACCACATACAAGCACCGTAGTCTCGAAGCTGGTATTCAGGCAAGCAAAAGAGTTTCAAGGAAAAAAAAATTGAGCCATAAGTGTTGTGTTTTCCGCCGCTGTGCTAGCTCTTTTTCCACTCTACGTGAAGTTGAAAATCAGGGCGCCATTATGCTGTGATGCATAATCAGCTTGATTCAACCTTGAACCAAGCTAGCCATGACAAACCTGTAAGTGTGTAGCAAGTGCAGGCCTGCAAGCTTGATTTATTACGCTTGCTGAAAGCTTGGCTTTGTGAGGTGTGAGTATAGCTCAAGCCGTTCGCAAGCTTGCTTGTACGTGCAAATCGTGAAAAATTAGGCTTAAATTGAGCTTGGATCTCACGTGTACATAACAAACAAGCTTTCTCGCTATGGCAAATCCAAGTCAGACTTGCTGCTGACTACCTCGGAAAGCACACAGCTACGCGTACAACTGGATATATTCCTGCCGTCAAGACCGACCGACAATATGTCAGCGCAGCTATACCTCGTAGCTCCACTTGATGAAATGGTACGGGACAGCAAAGTAATTTGACAGAAAACTATCCGAGATTTGATTACCTTAAAATTACATCAACGACATTATTGAAAAACTTGACTTAAACGAAGATTTAGAAGTAAGCCGACGATTTACTGGAAATGTTTGACTCGTATATCTGGCAGTTAGTTTTTCCCTCCGTGGTAAATCAGATTATTGTTAACATTTATTTATATCTATGTGTTGATTACAATGAGGCGTATGTCTGAAATGTATGTTTTAATTCAATTTAAACTTCCTTTAGTCATTTAGTTTGCAAGTCATAATGTAGCATAACTATCGTAGGGTTTTTCTGTACCTAATTAATGTAACGTATGATAATCTAGTATTTCTGCCAACTTATTTTTTTTATTTACACTGCTAATTTATTTTTTATACTTATTATTTGCATAACAGTACTATTGGCAGATTTCTTTTTGTTATTTAGTAACTCTATGTGCTTGTAATGTTATGCAAATGTTTGGTTATTTTATTTTTTTCGAATTAGTTGCAGTATTATATTTGAGTATGGCTCTAGATCGAAATATTTTCAGAATTGTTATATTAACTTGATGTTTTGATGCAGCATTATAAGACAGCGGTGTTATAGGGTTTGTTAAAATAAGCATATTTAAATGTAAACATTGATCGATAGTTGGCAGCATGGTACACAATATGTAACATTTTGCAAGGGAATTTTTGGAAGTTCTTCGCCCATTGTGCTATGGCAAATTCATACAGGACTGTGTTGCAAAATTATCTCTTTTCTTGGAAATTTTAAGTCGGTATATTGGATCTGGAAACTCATCGAAAATATATATTGAAAATTTGTTATTTATGTTGGATCCTATAGTCAAGATTTATTCAGGACATTGTTTTATGCCGCCGGTGTGCGATTGACGTAAAAGAAGAATGCCCACATAATCAATTCGCAGAAAAAGGCTTTCTGAGTTGTTTCAAGTCCTGTTTGATAGCAATTAAATTGCTATCATGAGCTACCAGAACTTCTTGCTCCAGAAGAACTACTGTTACAGATAATTAAAAACTGAAATAAGTTGCAGATGGCAGCAGCCCGATATAATATAATTTCTCTTATTTAGTCTTCAAGATTTCTGCATATCCGTTTCTCTCAAGCTTTCCATAATAAATGTTCCCACGCTTCCTTCAGAAGTAAAGATCTAATACATCTAACTAAATATTTTATAAATCTGAGAAGCCGAGGCAAGAAAATATAATTACTGATTAATGGGGTAAAACCAAGTGTGATTTTTTTTTTATTATTGGACATAGAATAACATTTCCTCTAGAGTGAAAAGACTACCTTAAGCTGCCAAATGTCAACTGTAAGTATAATTATTTTCTGAGTTGGGAGTTTGAATTTGAGCTGCATGTATTATTTTATCTAAACATTGATTGATTATGTTTCTTCACAAATATTTCAACCATAATCCTTAAATGCTCCTCAATAATTGAACTGCTTTATCGGTTGGTAGTTTGCTCAGTAGTGGTATATTATTTATTACAATTATAGTTTTGATCATTACTGATCTCTTGTTAATGTGGTCATTCTACTATAAGTTCTTCTATTATTATTTTCACTCCAATATATCAGTTACTCGTATGACAAATTGGTTCTTTATCATTTACTCCCTAGTAAGCACACATACCCCAACATACACCATATTCATTTCAGAGGAGCCCATTCGTGGGGCATTTTCACCATATACATACGCACGTATAATTATTTCAGTAGCTCCACCCAAGTGGGGCAATATACAACACACCGTTATATGCATAACATTGGTGACCAACTAAGTGGGGCAACAAAAGGAAGGTCAGTATAGAAGGGTTGTTCAGGGTGTTCTACTTGGTAAGTCTAAGAATAGGAGAAGCAGAGCACCCTATTTTCTAAGAGAAACTGCACCCAGAGACTACAGACATTTTGAGTACATTGTTACCAACATGAATACTGAACAAGGGGAGACCTCTACACAGACGGTCAGTAATATCACTGAGGTAGTAAAGGTTAACCTGGAACCAGGCCAAGCTGTAAACACGACACCTCACATGAAGCGCCAGTTATGTCAGTCACACAAGCAGATTCTAGCCCAGACAACATTCACACAGTTAGCAGCAATGATAATGCAGATGCAAGAGAATATGGCACAACCACAAGCCCCACTGTAGGAAAATTTGACACAACAAAACAAATTGCAGGAAAATATGGCTCAACAACAAGCCACATTGCAGGAAAATTTGACACAATAAATGAAGCAGGTTAGGGAACAGCAAACCACGTTGCAGGAGACCCTTAAACTGGAGGTAAAGCAGGTACGAGACTGTCAGGACCAAACGCAGCAAAACATAACTGCCAGCATAGATGAGACGCAGCTGAAATTCACACAGCTGAGTCAGAGCGTAGCACGCCAGGTATCGAGCTTACAAGCTGAGGTAAACACGGTATCCACACAACCACGATAATTAATTGCAACTGCACGAAGGGAAATCGAGTTGGTTAAAGAACAACGCGCCATCCAGGCCAGTGAAACAGAGTTGCGTTTCGATGAGCTAGAGAAGAGGGCTGGGTGTGGGCACAAACCAGGTGTTGTGAACGAGCAGGTTTCTGCACAACTTGATTCGTCCGACAGGCATCTAGAAAATAAATTACAACAAATGGAAAAGTCTGCGCCTCACGAAAGGCAGAAAACCGATGCCAGTATGGCCAAAGTGGAGAAAAGATTAATTATACCGAGTAGCTGCTTCTATAAGAGATTTACGACTGTCAGAAACTCCGCGTAGCGTCTCCCAAACTACGCCTGCAGTTACTTCATTGCAGCTCACCCACATCAGCTACTGTCACACTGTAAACGGCTGAACAACACAGCACACCAGTCAGCAAACTGCTTCATCGTCCCTCCAAATTATGGGTGGAGCAAGTACCTCGTTTCGAAGGACGAGTAGGGGAGAACCCTATAAATTTCCTTACACGGTTCGAGGAATACACCAAGATGTTTAGTTTGCCTGATGCAGACATGCTACGTTGTCTGAACCTAAGCTTGGGCAGTACCGCGTGTTACTAATGGGAGAATAACCGGTCTAACACCAACACATACGCCGAATTTCAAGGCATTCTAAGAGCTCAGCTTCACGCGAAAAAGTCTGTACCCGGTAAAGGCACAAAAGCTAGAAACCCATCTCTCAGAGATGTATGATAGCTCAAACGACGAAGAATTTGTCGGAGTAGTTTTACATCTGCTGCCGTACAGATTCCAAACGCACTGGACTGGCAGACATCCCAGCGATATCGCTTCTTGCAGAGATGGCCTACTAGCCTACGACCAGATAGATGGGCTACAGCGTCAGCAAAATTGCAGTGATGCTGACCGGACATACAAAAATTACAGAACACTGACAACAGCGAGTCAAAGCAGATGTCCTAGATATGGGTACAGACCTAGGGTACAGGATTACTACACCCAACCCTACCAACCGCGAAACCAAGAGTGTTGGAACTAGTATAGCAGGCTGTGGTATGGAAGGAGGTGCCGTTAAAGAGGTTGATGCCGCAAAGGTGAACGATGAAGAGGCCCAAGAGATCAACATAGTGATTCTGAACCACGTCGTCTTGAATCAGCCGAGCCAAGTAGTCGGTCTAACCAGCGAGAAATGACTAATAACCGTGACGAGCAGCAAGGTACCTGGACAGAGCACCATCCCAGTACAAGACGAAATGGCTAGCCACAATTTTGAAGCAGCGCAGGTAGTTACAGTGACGGAACAGAACATCAGCCCGCAAAGCAAACAGGGTTTTGCAATACATCCTGGAGGAGGTTACTTTGCGAATCAGGAGCCGTTAGACCTGTGCACACCTGCTTTCGTACCCACATCACCGAGGGGTACATGGAGTGACAACTCAGGCAGACAGAATGCTAACCACACAAGCCAGGACAGCAGATTGAACTGGTAGGATTCGGTGAAGTTGGGGTCCCGATCGCTGACCGAAGGACAGTCTAGCCTACCAGAGGGGTCCGCAGTTATGTCTCCAGAAAATAAAATTAGTACGGAAGTACAAGTTGAACCGACTGAGGAGTTAGTGGAAGTTATTGTTAATACAGTCGTATTGAGTGAATCTGAGCGGGAATTTTTAATATGTGAGTCTGTGGAAGAATTTCTAAATTTTCAGGAAGCCGTATGTCTGGAATTTATGTTGGCAGTATGTAACTTACAAGTTCCTGCATGATTGGACAGCGGAGCCGAGATTAGCTGTGTTTCAGAAGAACTATTTAAAGCCATACAGAGATCCGGTTATAAGTTACCAATTGTTTCAGTGCCTAGCTTACGCATTGTAGGAGGCAGCTACGTGTAGATCGATCCCGGTAGTGAATCAGCAGGTACTTTTAACAATTCAGGGCTTAGGAAGTTAGAAAACTGTTTCTGCGATAATTATGAAAGGCCTAAGTAAACCTTCAATTTTGGGAGCAGAATTTTTTACACGCTACAAAATCAGTTTAGATTTTGGCGGATGGCTTGTCAGTACCAGTGATAACGCATTAAAAACTGTAGCGTCTCCAGAAGCTTGGAAATTTTCAGACATTTTTGTTATGTTCTCTGAAGAGTGCAATCTGCCCGGTAAACAAATACCTAAATGCCACAGTTTAAGTCTCCCCTGAGGATATTTCCCTGGCCGTGGTAAGTGTGGGTGCTATCGCCAGAAACCAGAAGCAGACGCTTGAACTGTTTCTTATATCACATGAAGGTATATTTTTTGCGAAGCTAGGCAGAAAAAAAAATTTTCAGGCTGAGATCCCAGTAATTCCGGGTGAACCATTTCACAGCAAAACTTATCCAATACCTGCTAAATATTTGACCGAAGAAACTTAATGTTTACAGTTAATGCTGTCGTAAAGAGACATAAGCAATCAATGTTTAGATAAAATAATACATGCAGCTCAAATTCAAACGCTCAACACAGAATATAATTATACTTACAGTTGACATTTGGCAGCTTAAGGTAGTCTTTTCACACTAGAGGAAATGTTATTCAATGTCCAATAATAAAAAAAAAATCACACTTGGTTTTACTCCATTAATCAGTAATTATATTTTCTTGCCTCGGCTTCTCAGATTTATAAAATATTTAGTTAGATGTATTAGATCTTTACTTCTGAAGGAAGTGTGGGAACATTTATTATGGAAAGCTTGAGAGAAACGGATATGCAGAAATCTTGAAGACTAAATAAGAGAAATTATATTATATCGGACTGCTGCCATCTGCAACTTATTTCAGTTTTTAATTATCTGTAACAGTAGTTCTTCTGGAGCAAGAAGTTCTGGTAGCTCATGATAGCAATTTAATTGCTATCAAACAGGACTTGAAACAACTCAGAAAGCCCTTTTCTGCGAATTGATTATGTGGGCAATCTTCTTATACGTCACTCGCACACCGGCGGCATAAAACAATGTCCTGAATAAATCTTGACTATAGGATCCAACATAAATAACAAATTTTCGATATATGTTCGATGAGCTTCCGGATCCAAAACGCCGACTTGAAAGTTCCAAGAACAGACAGAATTTTTCAACACAGTCCTGTATGAATTTGCCATAGCACAATGGGCGAAGCACTTCCAAAAAATTCCTTGAAAAATATTACATGTGTACTATGCTGCCAACTATCGATCAATGTTTATTTCCTGAGATATTGAGGGAACAATTTCGCTCGTGAATATTTCTTAGAACACTGGTCGTTCAAGAGATAATATTAATATTTATGTCCCCTTTTGGCGGGGACTGCCGTTGATCACAATGGCAGAAACCATGGAACTACAATTCGCATTTTAATCTCATTTCGCCCTGGAAGACCTCATCTTCGGCCGCTGAAATTTAACTTGTGGTTTGAGAACTGAGCGCTTTTGGAAATAAACCTTCGAGAAAGAAATTTCCGTGTCCGTAACTGCATATGGTTTAACATAGACGCTCTACTAGCGTACATTCATTATGTTGGCAGCGAATGGGAAGTAAATCTACGTTTGTGACAGAAAATTGACGATTGCCTTTGGAGTGAGTAACAATACGCACATCATCATTTGTCTGTTTGTTACTCATTGTGGTGTGCCTGCGTCATTATTTTGTGATAATTGGTTACATTATTTTCTATAGAATTATATGTATGTTACATTCGCATTTGTTGACAACGGCCAAAAATAGTACGTTTATATATTTTTTAAATTTTTAATTACTTTAATGCTTTTTATTATTTGTATGTCCAAGATTTTACGTTGTACTCTAGGTATTTTGTGCCTTACGACAAAGTGTTTCACTGGTGTATGTCCAAATTGATGCGTTAGGTCTAGGTTTTTGAGGTTTTATTAAAGTTGTGGTATTCAAATTCTGGATCCAGTGAACTAGATTTGTCTTCATACAAGTAACCTTAGATTAGGAAGTAACGTGGTTTAAATATATCTACGTCTCTAAAAATGACAGCGCGTTACTGTATCAACGCATGAAATCACGTCGAAAGGTGCGTGGGCATTCTCAATGTCTTCGTGATGCGGAAGGATTTTCGAGACCGTCAATCAGATTTCATAACAGACGCCAATGGCCTGCTGACGTTTCAAAACAAGTATTTGACAATTGCAGTGCGTAATTCCATAAACTAAAAAGACGTGGATTCTTATGCAGCTAAGCCATTGGTGTGTTTAGAAGTATGCGTGCAAGTGTGTGTGTGTGTGTGTGTGTGTTGGCGTGTGTGCGCGCGTGTGTGTGTGTGCGTGTGTGCGTGTGTGTGTGTGCGTGTGCGCGTGCGTGCGTGTGTGTGTGTGTGTGTGTGTGTGTTTTTTTTTTTTTTATCATGACAGCTTGCAACATTCTCCTTTTGCGGCCAGAAAGTTTAATCAACTCTACTTACGAAGGAAAAAAAATTTATTGAAGGAAGTGAATCAGAAATAGAATAATAAGTTCTATATTATTACATTCGTGCAGAGTAAAATACGTAACCGTTGGTTACCATGCAAATGATGTGAATGAAAACAGTGATTCTGCAACTTCCGCGTGAGTATAATGTCCGCTTTGAAAGGCCTTCGAAGATGGACGGGTGAATTCATTGAAGCCAGTATCCGATTTACATAAAGCTTTATGGTAGAAATCAGTGCTTTCCTGATGAACAGGGGGGTGGGGGGACCATGTTCGTGGAAGCTAGCCATCGCGACTTTATTTGCCCTGTAGCTGCTGTGAGTTGACACCAATCGTTGGGTTTCATGGGCAGTAAAGCTTCGTACTTGATTAACCTTTAAACTTTAAATAGTACGCTGATTCGTAGTTTGAAGCTCAGATTAAATGGGCGCTACAACCTTTATTGGTACACTTGAAGTGATTTCCGATGTATCTCTTCCTGCAGCCTGGTACAGTCTGATCCTTTTTGTAAAAATGTAAAACAAAATTGCATTTAACATGAGGGGAAAAAAGAATTACAGTTTAATATTTGATGCATTGGGAGCACTAAGCTGATTTTCAAAATAAATATTTCTATATTTAAAATTATGGCACATACATGTTTTCATATTTTAATTTATTAACGTGCTTTTACTAAACTGGGAATCAAGTTATTTTCAACTTCTCTGGCTACATTGAACTTGTGGTACTAATAGTCTTCGGACCTACATTCACGGGGTCCCAGGCGACAAAATTTTCAGTTTGTCCTTTGTCCCCCTTTCATGTTATTCATTTTTCTTTCATATTTAGTTTGGGTAACAATTTTGCCGATACGTTACTATCTGCGCAATTTACCCAGTAAAGTTTAGGTCGCGCAAGCTAAATAAATGTATACACTGTTTCCTTGTACTACGCGCCAGATGAAATTACAATTTTTTTTTTTTTTACTTATTTTTTTTTGTAACAAATACCTTAACTACGTATTTGCAAAAGTACCCCTGCGCCAATACCGATACCAAGAAATGTTTATAAGTTAAAGTTATTAGTTTTATGAATGCGTATACTGTATACGAAGTAGACTATGCAGCCAAAATTAATAGGACACCGTTTTCCACCCGGCGAACTTGCTCAGTATGACACGATACGAGCAAAGGCAAAACCGCTTGAGGGTGTTGTGTGTGTTCGAAAATGGCATGGTTGTTTCAGTTCATGTTACAAGAGAACAAGTATAAGCAAATTTATTAGAGTTCGTGATTTTGTTTTGTTTTTATACAATTATTTTTTACGATGCCGCCGGTTGGTGAGTTTTCTCGGGGATCTCCCGTTTCCCCCGGCCTTGCATTCCGGCGCTGCTCCATACTCACCTCTCATCGGCTCTCGAGACCTCGCTGTTAAGAGCCGCCCAAATCTCTTCACTCCACTCCACTAGCCTCAGCATCAGCTCCTACCCTGACCTAGACAATGTACAGGAAGGTTCTGATGCGTGACTGAACAGGTTTCGCATTCTCGTAGTCTCAATGATGCGTGGCGTGCAAAATCTCCGCACGACTCCACGTGAACAAGATGCTATCAACCGGTTAATTAGTGGATCGGTCTCTTGGTCGGTACTCGGGCCAACGTATTTCGCAAAAAAAAAAAAAATCAGTATAAATCTCTAAAGAATCGTTTAACTGGACAAGTGATGGGATATCGGTTACACCGGCGGAACGGTTCTAGCTGGTTTGCTGCCAAATGTCAGTTAATTGGTGCACATTTCCAATGTTTCGTCTTAAGTGCGTGTAAGAATTAAGTTCGAAACCTACTTTGAGTGATGACATTTCGAGGGGGTCCTCAGATGTCCGCCGTCGCTTTAAGACTGCTCAAGGGCCCAAAATCTTGATTTTTGCTGTGAGGTTATTACATGGTTCCGTGAAATGACATCAATAAATTCTTAATAAAGCTACCAAATAATTATAAAAATATCTTTAGGTGATCGTATTTCTTTATCGTAAATTTGATAATTGTAACTTCAAATTCCGATTCGTACATATCTAAAAAAATTATTACAGCACAGAGTTTTATCTCAGCTGAAGTCGTAATTTATTTGAAATCTGACACTTGGTTTACCACGGTAATTTTTTAACTTATAGCTATTTCAACTTTAAATTTGGTCTCAAAATTTAAATTTGAAGTACGGGTGAACCGCGTGACAAATTTCCAAGAAATATCGCCATGGCAGTCTAACAACACGAACAACCAACGTGTTAATTTTGTTCAATTTGAAATTTTGTACGAAAAAATACATATATAAATTTAATATTCCTACTATTCGTTGAATTTGTTTTTGAAATTCATGTTTTTTATTGCCATGCTTTTTTTTTCAGGCTGTTATTTCATATGCAAAAATGAAGGTGTATAGTAATTTTGACGTCAATAAGGACCGCACAGCTAAGGAATGAAATTACGAGGTAAAAGAGAGTGCCCCGAGAAAACCCGCCTGTCAATGACAACTTCCGCCTCATTTGAAAAATATAGGCGGGACCGTCGGGTATCGAACCCGAATGTCTTAGGTGCACCAGCCACACGACGAGACAGCGGCCCCCTTCATTTTTTTTTACTGCTGATAGCAGTCGGTTGTCATCTCCACGATTTTCGAGCATTGTGATTCACGGCCGCACGCCCCGCAAATCCACAATTCTAGTTCCGGCGAGGTCCTCTTACATAACGTGACACCCGTTCCCCGGCCGAACGACCGTCTCCCCCGGGCCGATCGTCTGCTTTGCTGGAACGCCTTTCCATTTGTCGCGCGGTGACTCGGCAATCTGCACACGTGCACAGGGGCGTCTTTGCCGTCGCGGCGCTGCGTTCGGAGGTCCTTACGTGCGACTCCTGTCCGCCGTTTCGAAGATTCGAACGAAGCCGCATTATCACTCGACGTGCGAAGTATCGCAAACGTGGGGCCAGACCAGACTATGTTTTCAAATGTTTATCTGACGTCACCCGGTACCAGTCTTCCTTCGTGTAATGTGAATTAATGCTCACTTATCGTCATTCAGTGGAAGAACGGATTAAAACTTCTTAAATGTAATTAGTCGGGCTAAAAATGAATTCGCGGTATATGAGGAAAAACATCAAGTAATCAGTTCAGATACAAATCCGCAAGTTAAAATTAATATTCACGTACCCACGAATAATTACCAGAAATGAAACACGCCTGTTTGCATGTACTTGGTAAGTAAATTATTGATTTTGTTGGTAAATAAATTTGTCGAAGAAATTGACACAATCGATTATCTCCAATAGTACGAAACTATTGGAAGAGTTCATAAGATGGTCAAGCACATACAAACTATATATATATTATATATATATATATTCTGATTGGCTGCGAGAAATTCTGTACATTGGACTTGTGTTTGATTAGCTATAGCTAGCGGCAGTGATATTTCGCGAAAATATTTCGAGACAAGATACAGTTCAAACCACTGTAGGGTCGTCCAGCTTCTTTGATTGGTTAAAAAAATGTCCTGGCCCGTGTTAACCGTTTGCGCACGAATCACGGAGGTTCAGTGTCGGAGTCACTTACTCCTGAGTGGCTTGGTCGAAGACGGACACGGCACCAGCAGCCAATGGAGGTGTAACAACAGCTGAGGTGTGTATATAGTATTGAAGTCTACTGTGTGCTCCGATTTTTACGCGAAAAGTCACTGGCCCTAGTTATTGCGTGTTGAGAAAGATTCCCTATTTTCTGGGTTTCCGGCTGGAAAGTAAGTTACCAGGCGCAGATTAATAAACGAAATAAAAAAAATCACTAATTTTACGTAAAAATGCTGGTAAAAAATTTTTCCCAGAAGTGTCCGTAAACCCTACGTAAAATTATGAACAAATTATTTTCAAAAACGAACTTTCCGTAAGTTCCACTCAACTTTTCGTGAATTCACTGCACCTCCCTTTTAATTTTCAAGTTAGTTTTCTGTACTTTCAGTTTAAAAAAAAAAGATGTAATAGAAAAATATTTTATTTTCTTTATGTGGGTGTTTTACTGTATAAAAGATATTTAAAAAAAGCACCCGAGTAAAATATGTGTAACTTTATCACTCTAACAACTCACCTACAACTATCATACAGCGAGCTCGGAATAATTTTGNAGAGTAAAATATGTGTAACTTTATCACTCTAACAACTCACCTACAACTATCATACAGCGAGCTCGGAATAATTTTGGTATTTCTAGTACTGTCATACAAGCAACTCTCTCTTTTTCAGTTTTTATTAAAGATGGTGCGTTTTAAGTGTTGCTAAATGATACAGGCGCCTGGCACTACTTTCTAATGTTTGAAATAATAGGTCTTAGTGGCATGTATAACCTAACTACCGCAGAAGCGATCGTCTTCTGATTGCAGTGGCGAAGAAGCTTCGTGTAAACTCGGCATTGTTCGGGCCCGAAGTCTCAAGTTATAGTAAACACGGAGACTTTTCATAGTTTGTATTTATTCAGCTCAGCTACTTTTATCGTCGTTACGGATTGCGTTTCCCGTGTATTTGCTGCACACTTTACGTAAATGTACGGACATTTTTCTAACAGTGATGGCGTTCCGAAAGTGTTGCTGGCTATCGACGCCATTTTTTCTGGCGTGTAGNACAGTGATGGCGTTCCGAAAGTGTTGCTGGCTATCGACGCCATTTTTTCTGGCGTGTAGGTACGGTTGGAGTTCGCGGAATAAGAAATTTGTTTATTTTCTGTATGCATGCCTAATCTGTGTCCGTACTGCAGGATGTGCTTGGCAAGTTATGCTGCCAATTAGCCTTGGGTACGCCATACTCTCCATCACGTGACGTCATCTTGAGTTCCTACCGGTCTCAGGCTCTCCTCATTGTCAACGTCATCGTAATCGTCGTTGTTGTCATCACTTTCAATAACTACCCATTAGAAACGTCTTCGGACGTGAAGTGTTTCTCGAATACTATGCGTCGACAGGCGTCGCTCAGACACGTTAATCTGTTTAAAAAAGAAGGAGCCATTTTTACAGAAGCTCTGCTTGCCGTTGGTAGCAGCAACATAAACAACTACGCCAATCAATCTTATATTTTCAATTATGTGTAAGGCAATTAATTTTTTTACTCATTTCAACATGAGGTATGACATCACGTGACGACTTCAAGGTGTAGCTGTTGGATAAACTTCGTCAAGCGTTGTTGCCATATTCTGCAAATAAAATATATATGCATGGAACTTTCTCTCGGCATGTTAGATATAGTTAATAATATATTTGCTTCTTGAGAGAAGACATCTAGAAGCCAGATCGTGAAATTACGTGGAAAGATTCTACCTGGCAAAGTGTAATGTGCATAGTAGGATTTATTTTACAATTTTGTGATTTTCGCATGACTGTCATCATCGCTTCGCTTGTATATTATTTCCCTCGAAATTTAAATATTTTCAAGTGTGCAGGCAGCGTTATTGAAAACCCTTGATATATGATAATTACACATAATTTAAGCAAGTGAATGTACTTTTATATATATGCATATATATAACTTTATAGCCACCACTTCTGTTCGGATTTTGCTGATCAGTCAACTTCATTTAAGGTACTTGCCTTTTATGTATATCTATTGTTTGTCAGCTATTTCAGAACTCGCTGAGGAGCTGCAAAGAATACAAATAAACAACACTGTACTCCTATCAAACATTGCATGTGTTTTGTTTACATTACGCTAATGAAAGGTTACATTAGGTTATTTTCCCTAGTTAAATTNTTTTGCTGATCAGTCAACTTCATTTAAGGTACTTGCCTTTTATGTATATCTATTGTTTGTCAGCTATTTCAGAACTTGCTGAGGAGCTGCAAAGAATACAAATAAACAACACTGTACTCATATCAAACATTGCATGTGTTTTGTTTACATTACGCTAATGAAAGGTTACATTAGGTTATTTTCCCTAGTTAAATTNCTATCAAACATTGCATGTGTTTTGTTTACATTACGCTAATGAAAGGTTACATTAGGTTATTTTCCCTAGTTAAATTCGTCAGCAGACGTGCATACGATTCCTAAGAATTTTAATCGGTGACCAACTGGGGTTTTAATAAAGCAATTAGTTCAGAGAAGATACAACATTGTCATAGACACAACTGGTTACAATGAGACTCGTATGACAATTAGGAGGCACCTTAAAATCCAAACTTGCAATACGGTATCGACATAAAGTTGAAGGGCTCATAAATATCACGTGTTAGTGTTTGTTGCATAAATTTATATCACCACATATATTTAACGTTTTCGTTCACGTATGACGTGTTGCAAAATAGGTAAAATCACTACCAGTGCTGTACAGGTCAGAAACTAGCGCCAATAAAGACAGTAGCTCTCCCAGGGCAATACTATTGGCTGTTGCTGGTGCACGAAAATGTTGCTATTGGTTGCTGCCGGCGCTATAGACCAATATAAATTCCTTTTTAAGTTCCACTGTGTGTGTTATATCTAGGGCNGCTATTGGTTGCTGCCGGCGCTATAGACCAATATAAATTCCTTTTTAAGTTCCACTGTGTGTGTTATATCTAGGGCTAGTGACTTTTCGCGTAAAAATTGGAGCACACGGTAGACTTCAATACTATATACACACCTCAGCTGTTGTCATACANGGTACGGTTGGAGTTCGCGGAATAAGAAATTTGTTTATTTTCTGTATGCATGCCTAATCTGTGTCCGTACTGCAGGTTGTGCTTGGCAAGTTATGCTGCCAATTAGCCTTGGGTACGCCATACTCTCCATCACGTGACGTCATCTTGAGTTCCTACCGGTCTCAGGCTCTCTTCATTGTCAACGTCATCGTATTCGTCGTTGTTGTCATCACTTTCAATAACTACCCATTAGAAACGTCTTCGGACGTGAAGTGTGTCTTGAATACTATGCGTCGACAGGCGTCGCTCAGACACGTTAATATGTTTAAAAAAGAAGGAGCCATTTTTACAGAAGCTCTGCTTGCCATTGGTAGCAGCAACATAAACAACTACGCCAATCAATCTTATATTTTCAATTATGTGTAAGGCAATTAATTTTTTTACTCATNCCGTGTCCGTCTTTGACCAAGCCACTCAGGACTAAGTAACTCCAACACTGAACCTCCGTGATTCGTGCGCAAACGGCTAAAACGGGCCAGAAAATTTTTTAGCCAATCAAAAAAATTGGACTACCTTACAGTGCTTTGAACTGTATCGTGTCTCGAAATCTTTTCGCGAAATATCACTGCCCCTAGTTATATCAATGAATTAGTAAGTTCGTTTCAGGTCAAAAATCTCGTATTTTGCAGCAACTGGAAAGAGAAATTAATTTGTAAGTTAAGGTGCTGCAAATAAGAATTTTTTTACGCGTGCAGTGCTTAAGGTTGCAAAGAACGCGCTTCGTTAATATAACCAATGAGTAACAGACGTTTTGTTTAGCGGTCGGAGATATGAACCAGCCATAACCTAGAGCAGTAGCACAGTTTTCGAATCAGCAACTCGCAGGGAAGATCATTGGACACTTAGCCTCACTGTGTACAGTACTGATCAAATATAGCTTGCCTGTGCAACATGCAGTCAATTGTCTACACCGGGAATGAAAGTATTAGAAAAAACATCGAGATTTGAAACCTGCGACGTGTAAGTTACCGAAGTTTCCTTTTGGCGATAAACAGGGAAAGAACAAACCGTTGGTGGATGTTGAAATGTGGTCTTTCTTTTATCTCTGTTGCTCCTCAAACTAGTCACAACTTTGTCACACTCGCAGTGAAATGAACCATTCCAGCGTTCTTCCACGCTGATTACTGAAAATAATTCCAAGTCTTGCATGAGAAACATCTAACAGCAGAATGCGAGTAAAAAATGTTAACACGTCATCAAATAAAACACAATTCCAGAGAACATTTCGGTAAATCTGTGCATTTAGAGATAGAAAAATGTGCTGAATGTGTTTTNAAATAAAACACAATTCCAGAGAACATTTCGGTAAATCTGTGCATTTAGAGATAGAAAAATGTGCTGAATGTGTTTTCAAAAAGCAGTAAAATTCAATTTTTATGTAAAGGATTTAGTTGATTTTTTAACGAAAAACTGTATACCTCATATATTTTAATAATTGATTAGAACAAAGAAAGATTTTCCAGCAACTCGCTTGTAAATAATATTTGTGTCTGATTTTCGTACGTAATCACAGAGAGATAAGACACTAATCACTAGCTATTCAGCAAGTGAATACATACAAATATCCAAAAGATGTTATTCCCAAAATAAAAAAATACGTATGTCGTAATTGTAAGCGAATGTATAATTCAGGTTTAGCATAGTATAAGATAAAACTTAAACTTTACTACCTCACGCTCTATAACTCAACAATGAATACGAATTATAAGTTTTTATCTCTCAAGCATTTGCTTGCAGAGTGTAAAGTAAGATGCCTACAGAGTAGAAAGTGAGAACAAATGCCGTAACTAAAGTCCTGCCGAACATCGTGAAGTAGTAGAAGCCAATTTTCTGGGCACGGCCACAAAAAATGCGCATATACATCAGTCTAGTTCTCCTTCCATCTCCCTTTTTTCTCTTCTTTCCTGCCTCGCCCTTTTATGACATTTCCGGTAAATATGTTTTGGAGAATGTCTCTTCACAGACTGATTACCACNCTTTCCTGCCTCGCCCTTTTATGACATTTCCGGTAAATATGTTTTGGAGAATGTCTCTTCACAGACTGATTACCACAGAAAAAGAAACTCCTGCCCCGTTTTTTATTCTTTTGGTTCAAAAAGAAAGGTCAAACATTACCGAGAATAATCGATGTCACTCATTGCATGTAAACTTAAAATATTAGTACCCTTATTTTTACAACCGAAAACGGGAATGCACTATATTTGAGCTCGTTTCATTCGCTTTTGTTATAAGATCCAACTAATTCACTTTCTGTATCTGCAATCGAGTGACCCGGAACAGGTTAAATTGATTTCTTAAATGTATGCAGATGGCCAGTGTTTCAGTGTTATTATAACAGGGCTAAGTGAAATTCCATTACACACTATTCCATGCAATTTAACAACCCTTCCTGAGAATTTCATATTGTATAATATTTTTGCTCGTATTACAGTGTGATAAGAGAGGATGATATAATCAATCCAGGTTTGGGTGTAAGTCTTCGCCTCATACGCACAAATGGTTATTTAAAACGATAAAGAAGGAGTAAATTAAAGGAAATTTTAAAATTCTTGTAAAATGTTATCTTTTGCCTGTTCCGGGGAGGAAGCTCGGACCGGAAGCTTAGCAAAGCGAATTAAAATTCCAAACATTGCCTTTTTTTTTTTGCGGGTGGCTATTTTGCAAAGCCACGCGCGTGGAGTTTCCCTCTCGTCGAACAGCACTGGGTGTATTCCATTTACGGTTACTTCCATCTTTTCTGAATCTATGCTGAAGTTCTACTTTCAGGATATTCCTCCGCTTCACGCAAACAAACTTAGCTCTGTCTATAAAATCACACCAATGGGAAGAAACACCGTATTAGTGCGCACTTAGCGTAATAATATTCTGCACAATAACTATTTCTTCCCTAGGCATTAACAACACGCCTATTTTTTCTAAACACTGTTTAGGTAACGTGTGAGTAAAACTTCAAATCAAGCAATAACACGATACTTAAATGTTAACGGAAGTATAAAACGAATGCGATACGTGACATATTTAGGAAACATCCAGACACGTTATAGATGGCGTTTTTTTTTTTTTTTTTTTTT
>NQII01000936.1:0-72576 GCA_002778355.1 Clitarchus hookeri | reverse complement strand
CGAATCCAAAGTAAGTGGACAACGTCAGTCACCTTCAGATGTGCGTGCAGGTGTATAAGTGCAGTAAGAGGTGTAATGAAGTAACAGGACTAGGTGATATCGGTGGGCGAGGCTGCTAACGCTTCTTTGGATCACATCCTGGGTACGAATCCAAAGTAAGTGGACAACGTCAGTCACCTTCAGATGTGCGTGCAGGTGTATAAGTGCAGTAAGAGGTGTGATGAAATAACAGGACTAGGTGATATCGGTGGGCGAGGCTGCTAACGCTTCTTTGGATCACATCCTGGGTACGAATCCAAAGTAAGTGGACAACGTCAGTCACCTTCAGATGTGCGTGCAGGTGTATAAGTGCAGTAAGAGGTGTGATGAAGTAACAGGACTAGGTTATATCGGTGGGCGAGGCTGCTAACGCTTCTTTGGATCACATCCTGTGTTCGAATCCAAAGTAAGTGGACAACGTCAGTCACCTTCAGATGTGCGTGCAGGTGTATAAGTGCAGTACGAGGACTTGGCAACCCTGTACGTTCGGTGAAGGGAGGAAGGAGGGGTTAAGCTCAGCTTAACCTACTATGTAGAAATTCTTCGTTTTCGTGTCATCATTTCAATTTCAGAGGTATTATCAGAAATGTTTGATTGTTTAAAAGTTTGCAATTTACCAGTTGTTTAATACTTTCGTTATCTAATTTTCACTGTGTGTTATTTCCTGCTTGCGGAAAAGGCAGGAACTCATTGATTATAAATATGTTCCTNCGTTATCTAATTTTCACTGTGTGTTATTTCCTGCTTGCGGAAAAGGCAGGAACTCATTGATTATAAATATGTTCCTGACTTTTCACAACTAGCAAAAAGCACACAATTAAAATTAAGCACCAAAATATTAAACAACTCGTAAAATGTAGATTTTGTATGATCGTACGTTGTCATGAATTACTATGAATCGGAATTATGGCACTTAAACGAAGAAATTCTGCAAAAGAGCTGATGCCGAGAGTGAAAGGCAGGTGTCCCTGACGCTCAACCCTCGGCCCGTCTATGTTGTTAGGGGCAGAGGTGGCGCAGTGGCCAGGGCACTCGCCTCCCACCACGGCGATCCGGGTTCGATCCCCGGCGGGTTCGCTCCCGGCTTTTCGCATGTGGGAATCGTGCTGGACGATGCCGCTTGCCGGCGGGTTTTCTCGGGGTACTCCCGTTTCCCCCGCCCTTGCATTCCAGCGCCGCTCCATTCTAGGGTCTCATTTCTGTCATGCGCGGGTATGACGGTCACCTACGGGTCCCAGCTGGAAAGACCGTCACTTGGAGGGTGTTGCCTTGCCCTGGGTGCACTCCCCACACGCCATTATTATTATTATTATGTTGTTAAGTTTTTCACAGACTTTGGAGAACGAGCAAGCTGCTCCGTGGTCTTACCGGGATCATTGTGTTAGCGTAAAAAAATCGAGCAACACGTAAACCTAAGGTTTTGATCAAAATTTAAAAAAAAATCTAATTCCTTATCGAATGTTTGAAACTGTTAAACGACAGTTTGCGGCATTAACATAACGTTTGGTCGTGCGTGTTTTTAGTGGTTAAAACCATTTGCTGAGTGCCGGGAGGAGGGGGGAAAACTTGTGTCCGTGCATACATACGTTACGTTCATGCATAGATATATGCATACACGCACTTACGCATGCATGCATTCATACATCCATACATGCATAATCTTCATGCATACGTATGTGAGACACGTGTTTGTACTTTGCTGAAAGGACAAAGACAAAGAGTGTACAGGGCTNTAATCTTCATGCATACGTATGTGAGACACGTGTTTGTACTTTGCTGAAAGGACAAAGACAAAGAGTGTACAGGGCTGTTTCACGGGTTGATTGAACACTTTTGAAAGCCCTGCTTGGGGTCTACCATTCTGCCGTTCTTGCATCATTCCGCCAAATTTAACCTTGACATTGTCATGAACCCAATTCATGCGTCCATCAACCGAAAATGTGAAATTTTTAGGGATGTAAACATGTTACTAATAAGCCGATTTTTACACTCATGCGCATAAAACTAACAAAAACTATATGAACTTAATTCACTATCTACACATTAAAACGTGTCGCTTTTAATACGAATATACGACTTGGAATTATTTTCCCTGTTCGTTGCAAACTTGACCCGTTCGTTCCCAGTGTGCCACATTGCGTACACAATGTACATGGGTGCTACTGTGCTCTGGAGTCTCAATGGCCAATGGNGGATGTAAACATGTTACTAATAAGCCGATTTTTACACTCATGCGCATAAAACTAACAAAAACTATATGAACTTAATTTACTATCTACACATTAAAACATGTCGCTTTTAATACGAATATACGACTTGGAATTATTTTCCCTGTTCGTTGCCAACTTGACCCGTTCGTTCCCAGTGTGCCACATTGCGTACACAATGTACATGGGCGCTACTGTGCTCTGGAGTCTCGATGGCCAATGGCTAGAGATCTGAAAAATTCGCGAGTTCAATGACCTGTAGGCTATTCTCCATTGTCGTATGTAAAATCATGCAAATATCACTGTTCATTGGTTGCTTGTTGTATTAGCGGAATACGGTGATTCGGTCTGCATTTTATTGTGTGTTTGTTATTGGCTCAGAGTTGTCCAGGAGGTGTAAACTAAGGGGTGGGCCAATAGAATAAGCAATACAAACGTACAAGGTTTTGCATTCTAGCTTTTCCCAAAATGAAACAGTCAATTTTTCATGTCTCTACAAATGACCATCCCTGTGATGCACTGATTCTTAAGCCATGTTACTGGTCTAGGTTCTGATTGGCTCCTCCTATTGCTGTGCACGAACACGAAACTTACAGCTCATTGAGTGAGACAATTAAAAAAGTGTTGTGTCGACTTACGTACAGCTCGCATTGTCAAATTTCTTGCGTGCATCACCTGAGACAGTAAGCTAAATTGAGTATGAAAATGATGACGAATCATTTCAGTCAACATGTCCGTTAAGATACGCGCGATTGGGAACAGGAACTTTCTAAAGCTTGATTCGAAAAAATAAAAAACTTGCCTAACCACGAACGGCCTGAGCCTGTAGTAATGATACACTGAAGAGCCAAAAAAACTGGTACACCTGCCAAATATCATGTAGGGCCCCCGAGCACGCAGAAGTGCAGCAGGATGACGTGGCATGGACTCGACTAATGTCTGAAGGTATGCAGGAGGCAATTCACACCATGAATCCTGCAGGGCAGTCCACAAATCCAATCTGCGCCAATTTGAGGAAGGGTTGCACGTTTGTCACGTTTAATGATTCTCGTCAGTCGTCGTTTGTCTCGTTCTTTCACGATCTTTTTCCGGCAGCAGCGATGTTGAAGATGTGATGTTTCACCGGATTCCCGATATTCACGGTACACTCGTGAAATGGTCGTACGTGAACATCCAAATGTTATCGCTACCTCGGAGATGCTATGTCCCATCTCTCGTGCGCCGACTATAGCACCATGTTCAAACTCACTTAAATCTTGATAACCTGTCATTGTAGCAGCGGTAACTGATCTAGCTGCCGACCGCACTGCGTTAATCTTATNGTAACCGATCTAGCTGTCGACCGCATAGCGTTATCTGATTGGTTCCATACCTCTGTTATTTGCATACGCACGCCTATGCCAGTTTTTTGGCTCTTCAGTGTACAATGAAAGGTAAGTCATAATTTACTTTATGTCAACGATGGACGCAACATGTGGTAGCGCAGAGAGCTTCAGTCTATTCGCAGTATCACGAGAGGTTTACGCTTATGTTCTATATCTTATTTCAGGTTAAATTAAACTTATACTTTCATATTATCTGAAAATTACAGTATTTCATTTATGAGTGATGTTAATGAAACGGAAAGGAAATACGTGTGTTGGTAAGGCCCAGTAAGCAATAGTTATCATGCGAAATATTGTCAAACAATACGGTGCGTTGCCCTATCGGTGTAATTTTCTATACTTTGATACCTGCCAAATGCTGAAGTTTGGAAGTAGGTATTGATTCTGCTCTGCGGCGTGAGGCGCCAGCACATGATGCTAGCCCTCAGTGATAGGGCGTAGGAATACGTCGACACTGTTGTCTATAGGTCCAATTTACTAATAAATTACACTGGCTTTGTGTGAGTTCACATAATCGAGTTTTATTGTTGCTTGAACAGGTTAACTGGTACATGAACTCAAGAGACAAACTCCCTCCCTTTTCCTATGTAGGCTACGTATGGTTTGACGCCGCGACTGGCGTCGTGGGGGGGGGGGGGAAGATTCTTCGCACTTGGTGTAGAACTACTTATCTGACACTGCAGCGCTGAATTCCCTCGGCTGGCGGCTTGGAACTGCTCTCGAACTTGGTGGGCGTCTCGGCGCCTGGCTTCGAATTTCCTTCTTCCCGGGTCCAACGCAGGACTCTGCATTTGACGACGGCTGGCTGCCGACGACGACTGCTCGCGGATTCGCTCTGTCCTCTTCCGTGTCCGTCGGCCCACTGCCATGTTGCTCCCCCCTTCACATGGTTTTGTAGCTTCCATCACCATATTCAACTTGCCCCATCTCCGCACGTGGTCCGGGGGTGGTCCGGGGTGCTTGTCGGCCCTCCCGGGTCATAAAACACGTGGCCGCTGCTCGTGTGGTCTGCAGCCGGCGTGGCGTGTCCCTTGGTTCTGGCCTGGAAGTTTATTGTCCCGTTCTGCATGCACGTCCATTAAAAGCTCTCATGGTATATTGCGGTACAAGCCCGGGACAGGCGCAGCTGGTGGTGGGATCTNGGGGGGGGAAGATTCTTCGCACTTGGTGTAGAACTACTTATCTGACACTGCAGCGCTGAATTCCCTCGGCTGGCGGGCGTCTCGGCGCCTGGCTTCGAATTTCCTTCTTCCCGGGTCCAACGCAGGACTCTGCATTTGACGACGGCTGGCTGCCGACGACGACTGCTCGCGGATTCGCTCCGTCCTCTTCCGTGTCCGTCGGCCCACTGCCATGTTGCTCCCCCCTTCACATGGTTTTGTAGCGTCCATCACCATATTCAACTTGCCCCATCTCCGCACGTGGTCCGGGGGTGGTCCGGGGTGCTTGTCGTCCCTCCCGGGTCATAAAACACGTGGCCGCTGCTCGTGTGGTCCGCAGCCGGCGTGGCGTCGTCCCTTGGTTCTGGCCTGGAAGTTTATTGTNGCTGCTCGTGTGGTCTGCAGCCGGCGTGGCGTGTCCCTTGGTTCTGGCCTGGAAGTTTATTGTCCCGTTCTTCATGCACGTCCATTAAAAGCTCTCATGGTATATTGCGGTACAAGCCCGGGACAGGCGCAGCTGGTGGTGGGATCTCGGTGTCCCTTGGGAAGCTGCAAAATGTAGCTGTGTCCGCGCCCTGGTGCTTTCCGTTGTCTCCGGATGTCGTCTGCACGTGCAGGAACAGCTGCACGTGCCGAAACCTTTGGTAGCGTGCCTTAGCAGCTGCGAGGCTCCTGGTGTCCCTCTTCCGGCACGTCCACAAAACCCTTAATCCTTATTGCGGTCGTCCAGCTGCGAGCACCGCCAGAGCGTGTGTTCTGACGAATAAAATATAGGGACGCAGAATGCGTCAACTTAAGCATGTTTTGCATGAAGAGGAGGAAAATCCTGAAAGAAGAACTCAAGCAGGGCTTCAGAGAATTGGAAGTAACCCGGAATGGACTATAGTGAGAACGTAGAAAAAAACAATTGGGTAGAGCGCGCATGCAAGCTACGCAGTAGCCACTCTCCTTGTTCCACCATTGAACCGCTTTTCTGCCAGAAGCACTACTGTAATCAATGTAGTTGGGATTTTGAGGTTAGGACACTGTTCATGTAAGTGAGTGCTTTGATATGTTTGTACACCTCCTCTAAAGGTTGTTCACGATAAAGTGAGTACTTAGAACAAAGACCTTAAAACCTTAGAAAAAAGTCACTGGCCCTGCCTGCATATATTTTAACTGGCGCACTGAGTGACATGCGCCCAAGTAAAGTTGGTAGCGATGTAGGAAAGTAGTTCCGTTACCTTAACGTCAATAAAGAGTGTTAAGGTGATCATTTGTGATAACGTAAATTATTTCTTTCGCTTTCTGTTTTATTTTATGCGTCGAAGTGTAAAAATGAGCATATTTGTAAAATATATACTTTTCTAATAATTTCACAGTTTCACTTGACCGAAGCATGAATAAAGCGATGAGGCCCATGGAAATGTTAATTTTACGTAAGGCGGAAGAATACATCACGTGCACACTAATAGATACTAAGCAGGGCTATCGAACGTGCTCATTTTACGGTGAATAGCATATACTCTAGTTTTTTTTTTATGCAACTATGTATAATACATCCAAGTCAAATTAATTTCGTAGATATGAGAGGATGGGCCTGTTGGNTTGAACGTGCTCATTTTACGGTGAATAGCCTATACTCTAGTTTTTTTTTTTTATGCAACTATGTATAATACATCCAAGTCAAATTAATTTCGTAGATATGAGAGGATGGGCCTGTTGGAAAGTTATAATGTAAGCAAACACGTCCATCGCCATGGGACTTTTGATAATTGTTGGTGATGACGAGCGAGTGAATGTGTGGAGGCATGCGCAAACCTCAAACATAGGTCTACCTCGTCTTCAGTCCGAGTGTGACGCTAGTGATCAAGTGCAGGCCGACGTTGCAGAAGTCCCCGGGGAGGTCTGCGGGGCCTCGCACCGACTGTCGTTTGTCGGGTTTCCTCCTCTCGCGACCAGGGGCTTCCGGCCTTCAGCGACGACCAGGCCAACCACCTCGAGACTCTCGCACTTCCAAGTGTCCTGTAGGCTGCTCGCGGTAAAGTGAGCACTTTTGAAAGCCCTGCTGAAGATCTACATGTATGCACATTGTGTACCCTCCCACCATATGTGGAACTACCACTGCCATGAGAATAACCACTTTATTCACGCGCCGGCCAAGTGAAACGGCGAAATTGTTACAAAACAAATATATCTTAGAAATGTGCTTATTCTTACACCTGTATGTATTTAAGAAAGTAAAGAAAAATAAATAATTTCAGAACTCAGAAATATTTACCTAACACTTTTAATTCAACGTTATGACACGGGACTACTTTTTTAAAGTCGTTACCAAACTTTACTGGGCACATACCACTCCGCGTACTGGTAGGAGAAGTGACATTTTTCAAAGGTCGAATTCAAAAGTGATCAGATTACCGTGCACNTACTTTTTTAAAGTCGTTACCAAACTTTACTGGGCACATACCACTCCGCGTACTGGTAGGAGAAGTGACATTTTTCAAAGGTCGAATTCAAAAGTGATCAGATTACCGTGCACAGCATATAATATCAAAGTGTGACACTTTAAAGTCCTCTGAATGACACGCGGTAAAAAAAAAAATGTTCTTGTTACGAAGAATTCTGTGGAAACTAGTTGCCAGGAATACTCTTGTGACCCCGCGGCTGAGACATTGTATATTTACATCATATTATTTTACAAATCATATAAATCTGTTTGTGTAGCTCGAGCTAGGCGAGATACACTGGTGAGCCAAAAAACTGGTNATACGACCGTTTCACGAGTGTGCCGTGAATATAGGGAATCTCGTAAAATATAAAATCTTCGACATCACTGCTGCCGGCAATAAGATCGTGAACGAACGGGACAAACGACGACTGACGAGAATCATTAAACGTGACAGACGTGCAACCCTTTCTCAAATTGGCACAAATTTCAATGCTGGGGCATCAACAAGTGCCAGCGTGCGAACTATTCAACGGACCATCATTTATACGGGTTTTCGGAGCCGAAGGCCCACTCGTGTACCGTTGTTGAATGCACAACACAAAGCTTTACGCCTCGCCTGGGCCCGCCAATACCGCCATTGTACTATTGATGACTGGAAACACGTTGCCTGGTTTGACGAGTCTCGTTTACAATTGTATAGGGCGGATGGACGTGTACGGGTATGGAGACATCCTCATGAATCCATGGACCCTACATGTCAACAGAGGATGGTTCAAACTGGTGGAGGCTCTGTCATGGTATGGGGCGTGTGCAGTTGGCGTGAAATGGGACCCTTGATACGTCTAGATACCACTCTGACAGGTGACAGATACGTAAGCATCCTGTCCGATCACCTGCACCCTTTCATGTCCATTGTGCATTCCAAAGGACGTGGACAATTCCAGCAGGATAATGCGACACCCCACACGTCGAGAGTTGCTACCGAGTGGCTCCAGGAACACTCTTCGGAGTTTAGACACTTCCATTGGCCACCTAACTCACCAAACATGAACATTATTGAGCATATCTGGGATGCCTTGCAACGTTCTGTTCATAAGAGATCCACACCGCCTCGCACTCCTATGGATTTGTGGACTGTCCTGCAGGATTCGTGGTGTGAATTGCCTCCTGCATACCTTCAGACATTATTCGAGTCCATGCCACGTCGTCTTGCGGAACGTATGCCTGCTCGCGGGAGCCCTACGCGATATTAGGCAGGTGTACAAGATTTATTTTGGCTCTTCAGTGTACTTCGTTTGGTGCCAAAATCAGCGTGGTGCTGATTCGGAGTCGTGAGATGTACTGCCAGGAAATTTTCTCCCTAGCTCAAAATTCCCGCCTGTCGCCGTGAGCCCCCACCCACGCCCCACGCATGTGCGGCACCAACTCAAGATCATTCTCGCATCGCAATCGTATACGTGATCGAACGATATAACATTTATTTAATCTTTTTAAAGTGTCGGAACGTATCACCCTGCTAATGTTACCTCGTCGTTTCCGTCCTGGTACCCCACGGTGCCTGAATGATTTAAATACGTAGTCACTTCAAAAAACTACAGATTAGTATAAAAGAATACCCCAACTTTGAAGGTCTATAATTTCAAAATCAAACAACCTACAGCCTTGGTTGACCAATCAAATTAACCTTGGAACTGTGAAGTTTGTTTACCATACATTAAAAAATGTTAAATGTGGCCGCCACGAGCGGCCCGAGCGACATCTACGCGATAATCAAACTCGTTCCACGCTCTTGTCAGCATGTCCGGTGTTACGGTTTGGATGGCGTCCGTAATTCTCGTTTTGAGGTCGTCAATGTTAGCCGGCAATGGTGGACGAAACACTTGATCCTTTATGTACAGCCATAGAAAAAAATCGCACGGGGTAAGATCCGGGCTTCTTGGGGGCCAGTGATGAAGAGCCTTCTCACCAGCTGCTCCTCGACCAATCCAACATTGCGGCAACCTCTCGTTCAGGTATCCGCGAACAGCTAGGTGCCAATGGGGTGGCCCACCATCCTGCTGCAAAATTAAGTCCCCCGCTGCCTCTTTTAACTGAGGAAGCAACCAGTCTATAAACATGTCCAAATGAGGGATTCCAGTAACAGAGTCCTCGTAAAAAAAGATAGGGCCGTAAACAGTGTCTTTGGATACAGCGTAAAACACGTTCACTTTGGAGAAGAGTGCTATTGTTCGGTGGTTTCATGTGGAGGCTCCTGTTTCATGTGGAGGCTCCTGACCCCATATCCGCACGTTGTGCCGGTTCACCTTACCATTTGTATAGAACGTCGCTTCATCGCTAAAAACCAGCTTAGATATGAAGGCATCGTCTACCTCGATCTGGGCAAGAACGAAAGCGCAGAAATCACGTCTCAGTTCTTTATCCTTTTCGGTAAGAGCCTTTACAATATTTCACAAGGTTTGTACAGCAATCGCTTCCGCGACAGTGTCCATGCCGTCGATTGAGGAATTTGCATTTCCCGGCTAGCTTGNAAGGTTTGTACAGCAATCGCTTCCGCGACAGTGTCCATGCCGTCGATTGAGGAATTTGCATTTCCCGGCTAGCTTGTCGAGTTGATTTTCACGGACTGCGAACGAACGCTTGTTGAATCCGTTGCACATTCTCTTCGGAAACACGTGGCCGCCCGGAACTTTTGCCTTTGCAAAGGCACCCTGTGTNTGTTGAATCCGTTGCACATTCTCTTCGGAAACACGTGGCCGCCCGGAACTTTTGCCTTTGCAAAGGCACCCTGTGTTACGGAATTGACGAAACCAACGTACGATACTCCACCTATCGGGAATATGACGTCCGTGTTTGCGACGGAATTCACACTGAAAAATCGTAACCGATTCACACTTAGCAAACTGAATAACACAGAACGCCTTCTGTTGTTCCGTCGCCATCTTGATGCGGACTAACACACAACACACGCTCATAGAGCGATGACAGACGCTCCCAGTGTCATCTCTTGGCACATAAAGGAAACATCAGACCGTCCCCATCACATTGACGTGTCGAATGCGAGCTTGCTTCTCCCTCACCACCTCAAACCGTAACACTGGACATGCTGACAAGAGCGTGGAACGAGTTTGATTATTGCGTAGATGTCGTTCGGGCCGCTCATGGTGGTCACATTGAACATTTTTGAATGTATGATAAACAAACTTCATGGTTCCACGGTTCATTTTATTGGTTAATCATCAAGGTTTTAGGTTGTTTGGTTTTGATGTTATAGACCTTCAAAGTTGGGGTTNCGGTTCATTTTATTGGTTAATCATCAAGGTTTTAGGTTGTTTGGTTTTGATGTTATAGACCTTCAAAGTTGGGGTTTTCTTTTATACTCAGCCTACATAATTCCTTCCGAGTAATTGTCAATATTCGCTCAACAAGGTTGGCAAGGGGGTAGTACCAATTCCATCTTCAATTTTTCTTACAAACATTGTTAATAAAAATTATGAAAATACATAAAAAATAAAACATAAACATGACAAAGGGGACTCCTTAACGAATTTCAATTATACCATTATTTTCCCATGTGGGACTGGCATTATTTAATTATTAGGTAATATTTATTACGGTTACAGACGTAAAACTAATCACGTGAGAAAACTAAGTTGGATTTCGAAATAACCGTTATGATGTATCCTATGCCTTGACTAGCTTGGTTTTTAAATATTGACTCCCGAAAATTAAGTTATAGANAATAACCGTTATGATGTATCCTATGCCTTGACTAGCTTGGTTTTTAAATATTGACTCCCGAAAATTAAGTTATAGAAGAAAACTTGTAAATCCAAGATGTCAATCATATTTCCCCATTAAACTGTAAATCTAAAGCACGCCTAAACTAGGAAATATTGAAGACCGTTCCGCACCAGCAACACACGAACAACTGTCAGCCTGACTGATGATTAAGCTCAGGCATAAAGTACTTTACAATANTAAACTAGGAAATATTGAAGACCGTTCCGCACCAGCAACACACGAACAACTGTCAGCCTGACTGATGATTAAGCTCAGGCATAAAGTACTTTACAATATAACCTGTTCACGGTAAAGTGAGCACTTTTGAGGAACTGGTTACTTTTTCCTTTCAGCTGTTTTAAATCCTTCCACCACTTGTCAGTGTAAACACTTTCATTTGAGTAATATACATAGTGTAAACATTTCGCCATGCTCAAAACCGTAAGTCCAAGACCTCAATTAAACGTATTCATTGGCCACTGAGTGTGATGGTACAGCCTCAAAAAGTGTTCATTTTACCATGAACGGCCTATACAAAGGTAATATGGTTGCTCTTGTTACTAACTCCGGTCGCACGTGCCAGCAAAATGGCTGCACCGGCTAGCAATTTTGGCGTAACTCCTTAAGCCCAGCCTACCCTTATGTTGAAAGCTGAAAATGACTGTATATTTTAGATCTTTTCATAAAGATAGCATAATATTTGTAATTTTAGATAACTTTTATGAGGATAACATATACAGAGTAAGTTATTAAATTGGCGATTTTCCTAGTAGCACTCGGACAACCCGGAAAAAACGAACCAGAGGCTTTGATTGATTGTCACTCTAAAACAAAACAAGGAACTGAAAATTATCGCTCGTAGATTTGAATCGCTTGCCTTTACCCTAAATCAACTAAAAGCATCAAATTTATATGCTGCAGCTTAAAATGGCTTCTAATTAATTACAGTACGTTTACGTGCAATAAAATTAAGAGATTCGAAATATCAGTGCCATGTGAAATCCACCACAAAAGACATCGCAACTGCATGTTTTATAAAGAAATTTATTTCATGGTCGTTTACAAATGTTATACGTTAGTATTAATAACGAACATTTGTCTAGCGTTAATTTTAGTTATTATAAATTAAAAGTGCGTACAAAACAAATTTTAAGAAAACTCGTTTAATTTAACCTCGATGTGTGTGATATTCACCTTAAGTCTGGTGAAAACAGTACAATACATGTGGAACATTAGTGACATATAACTTCAGTTACTTGTCACAGCTTTACAATGAAAATTAAATATTCGACTAGATATTCTAAATATTACTTCAAGCCTACTGGTTTGTGATTTCCACTTATGTGAATATTGAAGTTTGAACTAAAGTAACTTTTAATGTTTCTTCTTGCTTAATAACCTCGCCAGCACAGTTTTCCGGTTGGGATACTTTAATAAAATACGTAACATCACTTAAACCGAAATGGGATTCTCATCCAAGCTGCTAGGCAAACAACACGACCACTCCGCAGATTGCNATCCACCACAAAAGACATCGCAACTGCATGTTTTATAAAGAAATTTATTTCATGGTCGTTTACAAATGTTATACGTCAGTATTAATAACGAACATTTGTCTAGCGTTAATTTTAGNTACGTCAGTATTAATAACGAACATTTGTCTAGCGTTAATTTTAGTTATTATAAATTAAAAGTGCGTACAAAACAAATTTTAAGAAAACTCGTTTAATTTAACCTCGATGTGTGTGATATTCACCTTAAGTCTGGTGAAAACAGTACAATACATGTGGAACATTAGTGACATATAACTTTAGTTACTTGTCACAGCTTTACAATGAAAATTAAATATTCGAATAGATATTCTAAATATTACTTCAAGCCTACTGGTTTGTGATTTCCACTTATGTGAATATTGAAGTTTGAACTAAAGTAACTTTTAATGTTTCTTCTTGCTTAATAACCTCGCCAGCACAGTTTTCCGGTTGGGATACTTTAATAAAATACGTAACATCACTTAAACCGAAATGGGATTCTCATCCAAGCTGCTAGGCAAACAACACGACCACTCCGCAGATTGCAAATGTTAAACAACGTAAAACAGAAAAAAAAATACGAATTACATTTTAATTATTTTACCTTTACGTGTATACATATTACTCTCTGAAAACTCCATAAATATATTTTTTTCTACTGACAACGAAAACGCGCTCGTTTCAGGAACCAATTATTTTTAATTGGAACGATTGTCTCAGTTTACTAGCAACGTAATTAAATTTTTCGTGACTATTTTTCATTAATTTTTCTTATTACGTAGAGATTATTCAGGATTTAATACTGAAAATAGAAAAAACGCATGTCTCGATAAAAAGTAGCAGTGCTTTAATTTCGATGACAGTAAATGACTGATCGTTTCATCATTCCGTCCGGTTCTTCGAGTTGACAACGGGTTCTAAGAAGACTCTGAGAAGTGACACTAACGACCCTTAAGACATAAGTCAAATCCAAAACTTCTAACGCTATAGAAAAGTTAGGAAAACCGAAAGTAATAATATCCAAATAATTTTTGAAGTTGTATTCCTTAACAAAGCCACCGTTTTATATATCGTAAAAATATATATCAGCAATGTATAAGATTCAAAAGATGTTAATTGAAATTACTGCCAAAAATTTTGTGATATGATTATATATATTTTTTTTTATANAAGACTCTGAGAAGTGACACTAACGACCCTTAAGACATAAGTCAAATCCAAAACTTCTAACGCTATAGAAAAGTTAGAAAAACCGAAAGTAATAATATCCAAATAATTTTTTGAAGTTGTATTCCTTAACAAAGCCACCGTTTTATATATCGTAAAAATATATATCAGCAATGTATAAGATTCAAAAGATGTTAATTGAAATTACTGCCAAAAATTTTGTAATATGATTATTATTTTTTTATATACTTGGATCGTCAGAAACCTATTCATAAATTTAGGGAGTACAACTTAAGTCATACTACTTTTGTCAGTCAGTGGCTATAATTATCGCTTAATATTTTTGGTTTAAAAGTAATTTACGATTATTTGTGAAGAATAAAATGCGTTTTTTTTTTTTTAGTTGTAAGAGATAATTATTCTGTAGACAATACTAATTCACACATATTGTTAAACGTATTAGTAGAAATAAAATGGGTAGTCGAGAACAGCGGTGTCTGGCGCTGAGCGCTGGACTTGTTCATGCTCTGTCATTCCGGTTCCCCGGCGGCAATCTTGTCCGCCATGTTGGGTATCGGTTATCTTGACTTTTGACCTTGACCCGGTGACCTTTAATTCCAAATATCCAAAAACAATTACAAAAATTTAATAAAAAAATTATTTTAAAATTGTTTTATAATTTATAAAAACTTATAAAAAATTTAAAAAAGTTGTTAAAAATTTCCTAAAAAACCCTTGACACTTGGCTCAATACTCTTGACCCAAAACCGAAGACTCAAGTCCTAAGACTCAAAACCCAAGACCCAAGAATCATGACTAAATTACCCTTGACCCAAGACTCTCAACCACAAATTAAAAAAAAATTTTAATTAAAATTTCGAATGTTTGTACATAACCGGGCCTGGAGCCAACGCTGTAATCGTGCTATATCATTCTGATATTTTGGCTGCCATGTTATGATGTCACCTAACCACCAAATTTAATACAACTGACCTTGAACTTGACCATTTCCCTTGATCCTGTATCCTTTTATAGCCATGAATCCCATAAAATCACAAAATACTCCAAAATAATAAAAATAACAACTACCAAAATTTTATAAAAATTTATTTAAAAACTAATCTAAAATTTTCATCAACGTGAAGTTCAGCCAGATCTAACATGTTGGTCGTTGTCTTTAGTGCCACCTAGGTGATGAAAATGTAAACAAATAAGAAACGAAAAACCAATATGGTGGGTGGAGTACATTCGACAAAATGTGCAATTGTGACGGGGAAGGGGAGGGGAGCATTAGTACAATGTGATTTATTGGAGGAGGGTCAGTATATGGTGCTGTGGGGACCTGCGTGATACCATTTTTTTTTAAATATTTTTCAATAGTAATTTTTAATAATTTTATATTAATATTTTTCAAAAATTTATAAATTTTTGGGTATTATAATAACTTTATTTTTTATTATTTTGTGATTTTTGGGTTTGTAATAATACAAGGTCGTGGTATCAAGGTCAAAGGTCAAGCTCAAAGTCACTTGGAATTAATATATTGTGTTTGGGTGATGTCATTACATGGCAGCCGAAAGACCGAAATAACAGAGCATGATTTCGGCTCCGGGCCCCGTTATGTTCAAAAATTTGGAATTTTTTTTTTTTTTTAAATTTCTGATCGAGGTTCTTGGGTCAAGTGTCTTAAGTCTTGTCATAGGCCTTGAGTCTTGGGTCTCGAGTCTTGGGTCAAGTGTCTTGATTCAAGTGTCAAGGGTTTTTTTGGGAATTTGTTGGAATTGTTAGAAATTTTTTGGGATTGTTCTATGTGTTTGGGTTTCAAGGTCATCCAAGGTCAAAGTCGAGGTCATCAATATCTAACATGGCTGAAGACATGAAAACTGGCCGATCTGGCGAGGGCAGGTTGTGTCGGGAGCTTAGTCTATCCACCTGCCATCGAACCCTGAACCTCCTACCTGTACATCATTAAATTTATTTTTTAATAGTTTTAATTTTTTCAATTTTTTAAATTTTTTATACATTTTTTTTTTTGTAATTTTATTACTTTTCTAAAATTTATGGGGATTTTTGGGTTCAAGGCCATTCAAGGTTACAGTCACAGGGTCAAAGTCAAGGTGGTGGGTCAAGGTCACCAAGCCAATGTTGTTGATTCACATAATAATATGGCGACCGGTTGGCGCCTCAGCTCCTTTCCCGAGTCCCTTATATTCCCAAACATTCAAAATTTCAATTTTTTATTTTTTTAATATTTTGTATGGAATTTTTATAAATTTGTATAAATGTTTTTATAAATTTTCAATACATTTTAAATTTTTTGGGAAGATTTTTGGGTTTTCAAGGTTAAAGGTTATCTTGTCAATGTCAAAGGTCAAGGTCACCAACATCCAACATGGTGGAAAATATGGCCGCCGGGGGACTGGAATGACAGAGCATGAACAGCTCCGACGCTCCTTGCCAGGCACTGTTGCCCCCGACTCGAAGTTTCCTTCTACTCATATACATTATACTTTCTAATTATGAATGCAGGCGCAGAAATATGTTTAAAAATTCATTATTGAACTATTTAAATATCTATGTTAAGCTAAGCACAACCTTCTGCCATGTATAATATGTGCCTTTATTTCTAAACTAGTTTGTGAGCGGAAGATCGCCCCATCAAGAAGAATTGCGGAATTGCTACACCTTAGTTGGAAAAAAAAAAGTACAGGACTTCTAGTATTCAATATATTTTCATACCTTGGAGGTTAACGATGACGACGAAAAACAGNTCTACTCATATACATTATACTTTCTAATTATGAATGCAGGCGCAGAAATATGTTTAAAAATTCATTATTGAACTATAAATAAATAAACTATAACTAATAAACTATAATAAATATCTATGTTAAGCTAAGCACAACCTTCTGCCATGTCTAATATGTGCCTTTATTTCTAAACTAGTTTGTGAGCGGAAGATCGCCCCATCAAGAAGAATTGCGGAATTGCTACACCTTAGTTGGAAAAAAAAAGTACAGGACTTCTAGTATTCAATATATTTTCATACCTTGGAGGTTAACGATGACGACGAAAAACAGNAAAAAAAAAAGTACAGGACTTCTAGTATTCAATATATTTTCATACCTTGGAGGTTAACGATGACGACGAAAAACAGAGACTCATTTATAATAGTGTTTAGTTAATAATCCTTTCTATGGCAAATACGGCATCCACTTAACCTGCATGTACAGATAAAATGCAATCGTTGCCATAAAAATAGCAGCAGCCAGAACTATTTATCCACAAGAAGCGAAAGTTGGTATTGGCATACAGCATAACTCAAGGGTAATACCTATTGCAATTGATTATATTTTCGCTGCGATTTTGCACTTAGAACTGTCACTAGGTGTAATAATGCCGCTACAGCACTGGTAACATGAATGATTGAAGGTCAAAGCTGTGTGCACTATAATCAGTGTTCGCGGGGCTCTAGAGAACTTGAGTGACTAGCCAGCATGCCTTTGCGATGCATCCCGAAACAGATATGAAAAACTTACAGCGTTTGAGAGAGGGTCGATTCGTTGGACTACCGGGGGTAATATGGTCGTTACATTGAACTTCCCGCCACCTGGGCCTTTGCGACTGAACTGTGCACGTTGTGGCTGGCAGTGGGAACATAAGGGAAGACACACCTGCTTGGGGGGGGNGGGGGGGGGGGGCTCTGAGTGACCTATAATGAGCACCAGAAGAAAAAAAACTTTTAATCGCACGTGAATTCAACTAAGAGTGTCTCTTTCCACCCTCCAGACACATACAGCACCATCGTTATTGACTTCTGTTTCTGTTCGCAGTGTTGCAAGGCGAGCAGCATATGAGTTGCGTCCTTGATGCCCCAAATACCATTAACCACTGACACCTCGGCCGACGTCTAGGTCTTCAGTTCCCTCGTAATCGGTTGGCACACGGAGCGTTGAGGAGTTGCGATGCATCGTCTTCAGTAACGAGTTTCATGTTTTGTCTGGGTGCGGTGTTACGAACTAAGCTTTTCAGCTAATTCGTACTTGAAAGTTACTGGGGACGAAGCTCAATAATGACTCATGATTCGGTAGGACACAACAGTATCTGATGAGATTTATTAACATTAAGCTTTTACAATAACTATTTATGTTGTTACCATTGATCGGGGGAGCTTTACATTGAATACCAAGATGATTATTCATTATTACTTAGTTCACGCCATTTTAATTAAACCTAACTGGAAAGTCATCACCTTGATAATGTTGCCGGAGGCTGATTCTACTAGAAGGTTAACGACGGCCGGACACACCCATCTTCCTGGTCTGCTTCGCTGGTCAGGTCGACGCCCAAAGGACTAAAGACGAAAGACGCTGTTTCGGGTGTTACGCCGGCCTATATCAAGCGCGTCGTTCTGCGGCCCCGCTCGGTGACCGGTGGAGGGGATTTCTGCAACTGTCTTCTTTCGCAAGGATCGACGACCAAATCGTGATGTTGCAATACCGCTCGTTTCCAGGTTTGATGTTTGAAGGTGTGATCAGGCAAGCCGTTAATCTAAGGCCTGATCACACCATAACAGCAGGTAAAAACTGTATTCGAGTAGAGAAGAGCACTGAACAGCGGGCGGTGTCTGGGCGTAACTCGTGACGNCAGCAGGTAAAAACTGTATTCGAGTAGAGAAGAGCACTGAACAGCGGGCGGTGTCTGGGCGTAACTCGTGACGTCATGGCGGAGCAATCTTCTATGGTTCTCGGTCTTCCCTGGTAGTGATTGGGAAAACACTGACGGCACAGAGGTGCGTTCAAGATATTCTGCGGTCTTAATGTGCTCCCCTTCGTGGAGCGGCACCAACGGGCAATCTTCCAGTAATTACAGCCGGCATGCAGCATGGCTTACCCAGGACTGCCTTCGTGCTGACGACGCCGTTTATTGGCCAGCCATATCACCAGACTTAAAACGTGTAAGGAGTCGGCTGGGTTTGCAGCTTCAGGCAACAGTGGGTGTCGGCAGCATCAGGAGCAGCACTTGCAAAAACTATGGAACGATCTTCCACGTGATGGCATTAGACGCCTCTGTGACTCCATGTTGGATCGTGCCACCTCATGTGTCCTCGCCAGGGTCGGTGCTGCAATGTATGATATATTCTTTCAAACTGTACAAACTTGCCCAAAAAAAACGGCACATTTGTTTTCGTATTATCGTCTCCATTGCCAGTGCGAAGTTTCATTCCAGTCCGACACTTCCTCGTGAGTACGGCAATTTTTACGGCAATGAGTGTATTTTATTTTAACTCGAACTATCTTTAGCTGAAACAATCACGTAAAACACATTTGGATAATAGTAAAATGAGAAACCTGTAATTTTTATTGGCTGTAAATCGATATTCCTGCCTATGTTTTACCATGATGCTGTCGAAAATAGGTGTTATTAAGCAAACTATAAAATTATTTTAATTTTAAAGTACAGATTTTTTTAATGATATTTCGTAAAAAAAAAAATTGTACCACACACAAAAATAATTTTGATATCAGCTGTGAAATATAAAGGAAGTTAATTTATCGCCGACATGTTTACGAAGGATTTCATTAATTCAAATAGTCAGTTCCTATAGACTTAAGAAGGCATCGAAAGCATAACCTAAATACACGATTCGTAAACGTAAAGAATTTCTCGATTGTGTACGTTTTTGTTTAGAAACATGTTCATGCGGTTATACGAAAAAATCTTAAATTGTTCGTACTGCCTTTTAGTTGTCAGAAATAAGCAATGCTATGTTTCGCATGGCTGTAAGAAGCCAGTAATTCTTTCGCCACATACTCTCCGAAAAATTTAACTAATTTTATCTGAAAAGGACATGGTTATTAATATGAATGTAGCTTATCAACATAATTACTTTAAGCCTATTAGAGAAATTCGTAAAGCTTTCGTACAACAATAAGGATGACATATTTAGTTATCACTCGTATTTGAGAAAAGCCATGATTTAAACCCAGGGCATTTCGAACTAAGGTATTACAATTGTTACTTCGGCCAAGAAGATAATCTTGAAGTATATTGTGTCGCTATCGGCTAACGCTCAGAAATGTCAATTTACACAAATTTATAAATGGTGCAGATTTGAGCATTTCTAAAAAGTACATGCTTTTGGTTAACAAAAACACTGCATTGCGGATTAATGCGCTGATTTGTAATTTTTAATTACATGAACCCTTGGGAAACGGACAGAATAATTTCCAATAATGTGCTAATGAGACTAATTTTTTTTTTATTTGAGGTTTTTTTAAGACAGAAAATGTTTTTACAATATTTAAATAACACTGAAAAATTTTTAATTGGGAAGGATGAATTGTACAGAAANTGTGTCGCTATCGGCTAACGCTCAGAAATGTCAATTTACACAAATTTATAAATGGTGCAGATTTGAGCATTTCTAACAAAAACACTGCATTGCGGATTAATGCGCTGATTTGTAATTTTTAATTACATGAACCCTTGGGAAACGGACAGAATAATTTCCAATAATGTGCTAATGAGACTAATTTTTTTTTTATTTGAGGTTTTTTAAAGACAGAAAATGTTTTTACAATATTTAAATAACACTGAAAAATTTTTAATTGGGAAGGATGAATTGTACAGAAANAAAGACAGAAAATGTTTTTACAATATTTAAATAACACTGAAAAATTTTTAATTGGGAAGGATGAATTGTACAGAAATTTGGGAAGTTTTTAATATTATATTAAAATTGTGTTTAGCGGGTTTGGTAGCAGGACACACATACCAATTAATTGGAGTTTTTATCAGCCCATTACAAAAGGTTTCAGTAACCTTGAGTTTTACGTTAACCTTTGGTAATCTTGATCTTTCGGTAACATGTACCTTGAAAATTCGAGGTTATTCGAAAATTTCACTATAATTACTAAAACTCGAAAATAATTCCCAAAATTATAATTTAACCATGCTCTTGATCTATCGCCTCAACTGCAATACTATCATCTTGATAATTGTTGATGGCCAACTATGATTTCCTCGATATGTCGTTAAGGTGTCTGTAGCTACAAGATTCTGGGCTCGATTCTCGGATAAAAGATGAATGAATATGTGTGTTGTGTTGTGGTGTGAGTTAAGGTTGTCATAATTTACTACGATTACATATTTCTATGCTGTAGAAAAAAATCTATGATACTGCCGATGATTAAGTTGAGAGACCTGCATTTGTTGACACGATGTCAATGGCATTCGCTCAAGGTGAAGAGAGATACACTGACCTAGTGTGCACACCACTCATCTAACAGCGTAGGAATTCGGGTTCCATTCCCTGAGAGATAAACATAGATTTTCGCATGTAGACAATACTGGCAGTGTGGCAGGCGTATTTTCTCAAGGATCTTCAATTTCACTCACAATTTATATGTATTTTCGCCGATACTGTAATTTTTTCTCTGCCGAGATATAGAGCCCCTGTATTGGTTTCTATAAAATGTATCGTTTTCTATTACTTATGATATTTTTGGTCGTAAGACACGCCATTTTCAAATTATTAATTTTTAAAATATTATTTGGGGACAACCCTTGAAAAATTAATAGAAGTTATGATTGGATTTTTCTCATTCTGGATATGTTATAGGAAATTTTTTTTGTGTTCTTTAAATTTTGTGTTTACATTATTTGTTGTAAGATGGGGCGTTTTTGACTTATTCATTTTCTAAGCGTTTTTCCGAAACAAATATTGGGAAAACAGCGGGAAATGTTGAGTGGATTTCGGGGGATTTTGGATATGTTAATCTACAAATTTTTCTGCTACTTTTTATGTACAAAACCTTTTCTGCAATTTGTCTATAAATCTACCACATTTTTTCATGAAATGACTGGACATTATATACACATTCCGTATTCTTCCAGAGTGGTAGATAAATCCACACAGCGTAGGTTGGTGACAACTTTTTACGCAAACGAACATGTTTAATTCACAGGAGGTTGAAATTCAATGCGCAAGAGTAATTCACATTTCTCGTATTAAGATAAGCAGATTCTAGAATTTCATATCTTAAATTTGTGCTAGTGGAGAAAAACGGTAAATACGATACGTCAGTTTCAGTTGCTGTCGATCGTATAGTTATTAAACGTATGTGGTGAAAAATAGTTCGTTGCAGTAAAACGTATTTTAAGAACACTAATATGATTGGACAGTGCCAACGATAGTTCTTGAGAAGAGCCCACAGGTTTCAACACAACCAGAAAGAGGTTTTTTTTCAGTGAACTAAATATTTGTATGTATATTGGCAACCAAATGTATGTTCACTCAGCTAAACGATTTTTTTTTTCAGGCATGTTTTTAACCAACGCAAAGGTTTCGTCAGTCATAATATGTTATGTCCGATGAATAAAAATTAATGCTGTCTCATTTTAAATTTTGTTTGCAGAACGAAACTTTGTACGCATAAATGTGTGTTTTTGTATATATAAAAAAGGGTATTTTGATAGCTTAAACAAATATTTATCTCACTTGAGCCATAAAATACATGCAAATTATTTCTGCTGCATTGCATCAATGCATTTTCACTAAATAAAATTTTCAGATGCAAATGCTTAAAAATAAAAAATGAAATTATTATTTAAACATTCCTCTTCGAGTTATTACTTATACATTTGTGTTTAAACCACAATTTATTTACGTGTAAGATATGTAAAAAACCAAATGAAACACTCTTCTTGGAATCTTACAAAACCAACACGCAAAAGCAGCATTGTTCAAAACAAATTACTCTTCATAAGTTAGAATCCACTAAAAAATTGGGAAGAGAGCTGAAAAAAAAAGTAGCAACACGAAAATCGTAATTATCAAGTTAAAGAAAAAACAGTGATTTTTCTGCTTTGTATAAGGTCGTAAATCGGGTGGAAAATTTGCTGAAAAATAATATTACATGCTGTATATTTCATGAGGGTGAAAATGTACAAATATATTTCAGGGAAAAATTTAATCTTTTCGTAAAACCGAACACATATAAAANTTTCATGAGGGTGAAAATGTACAAATATATTTCAGGGAAAAATTTAATCTTTTCGTAAAACCGAACACATATAAAAGGAAATTGGAGTACGAAACGAATCCTGAAATACTAGAGCTCTCGCATTTTTCATTTCATTCCTTTGGTAAAAATTATTGAGCATTATTTCAATATTGTTGGTATGTGAAGACTCGCAGGAAAACTACGTTATCTCGCAGTAGGAACTGGAAAGTAATGTTTGCGGTTACTTGCGTGTCCTAAATACAGACAAAAAGTATCATATGCACTATTTTATTTCAATTTTCAAAAGCGCTTTGATATCTAAGCTGGATAATAGCTTCGTGTATTTTCAGTATTNCACTATTTTATTTCAATTTTCAAAAGCGCTTTGATATCTAAGCTGGATAATAGCTTCGTGTATTTTCAGTATTGACGAAGTGGATTCAAAGGATAGAGAGAACCACTAGTGAAAAGCATTATTAGTCCGCGTCTCATTTACCGCTTTTTCTGTGCATTCGCGAGTTGCTAGAGAATAAATTCAAAACAGTCATATTTCCTAAATGCAGAAGACTGCCGTCGCCTGAGTGCACTCTCCATTATTACATAGCAGACTGTGTTTACATGTTGGCCCTGCATTCTATTGTACTATACTATTCTAATAAATAAAGTAATTTAAACTTTTTGTTCTAAGGATTTTGCTCTCNTTTCATGAGGGTGAAAATGTACAAATATATTTCAGGGAAAAATTTAATCTTTTCGTAAAACCGAACACATATAAAAAGAAAATTGGAGTACGAAACGAATCCTGAAATACTAGAGCTCTCGCATTTTTCATTTCATTCCTTTGGTAAAAATTATTGAGCATTATTTCAATATTGTTGGTATGGGAAGACTCGCAGGAAAACTATGTTATCTCGCAGTAGGAACTGGAAAGTAATGTTTGCGGTTACTTGCGTGTCCTAAATACAGACAAAAAGTATCATTTGCACTATTTTATTTCAATTTTCAAAAGCGCTTTGATATCTAAGCTGGATAATAGCTTCGTGTATTTTCAGTATTGACAAGTGGATTCAAAGGATAGAGAGAACCACTAGTGAAAAGCATTATTAGTCCGCGTCTCATTTGCCGCTTTTTCTGTGCATTCGCGAGTTGCTAGAGAATAAATTCAAAACAGTCATATTTCCTAAATGCAGAAGACTGCCGTCGCCTGAGTGCACTCTCCATTATTACATAGCAGACTGTGTTTACATGTTGGCCCCTGCATTCTATTGTACTATACTATTCTAATAAATAAAGTAATTTAAACTTTTTGTTCTAAGGATTTTGCTCTCAGAAGTGTGGGGTTTAAGATTTCTGCCGACCAACCGAGAGGTCTTAGGTTGAGATCCCACTACGGGCAAGATAGCAAGTGACGTTTTTATATTTAGATGAACTAAATTAGTATGCAACCCATACTTAATAGATTTTTAGACTTCCAGCCACGCGCTGTTTACAAATATTTTTAACAACCAAATGCTGATCGTACTGTTACAAGACGCCTTAGGGACGTATCCAAGTTCGTAAGGGGGTGGGGGTGGGTAAAAAAAATCAAAGAACTAAATTTGATTTTTATTTGTTCACGCAGCTATTTTTTACAGCATTAATCTATCTCCACTATTATTAATATTTTTATTTCTCAATGAGCGCAATATTTAAAGCCAATCTCAACTCTAATTAAAGTNTATTATTAATATTTTTATTTCTCAATGAGCGCAATATTTAAAGCCAATCTCAACTCTAATTAAAGTCCTTCTGAATGTATATGTTTGATTATAGACAGTTAAATCATACTCATCATTAACACATGCTCAGTCTGTGTGTTGCCATCATTTAAAATGTATTTCACTCACGCATCCAGTCCAATAGTCCAGCCTGCCAGGCGCACTCTTCACTGCACCGGTACTCGCAGTCGCTGATATTACTCCCGTCGGTTACTTCTCTCGCCACTCGTTGCTCTTCTACGCTCGTTGTCTATTGCTCAAGGTCGCGCAATCGCCCAAACTCCAGACGCTCATCAACTGCCGGCTCGGAGGCCCATCGCACTTTCATAGCATCAGCAGCCAATATCTGGAATATTCCCCTCGCCTCGAGTCACGCGGAGAGAGGCGAGGACGATCAAAACCACAATATTCTTCAGATAAACGTAGGAAATTCAATCTGCCGAATGTCAGGAGTGTGCGAGCCGCAAAAGACTTTTCACGGCGATATGCGGAAGAATGCGCGGTGGCACGCCTTTCGAAACAAGATACGCGCTTCGTGGATTATCGCTCACCTGACCTTCATTCCACCGTTCTCGCGAGCAAGACGAGGCAAGGGAGGCGATGAAGGCCTGCGACACATGACAATACGAAGAAATCAAAATAATCAAAACTGTAGAAACTAGACAGGTTTTTTTTATAATGTATATATTTGAATCCTTTTTTCAACCATAAACAATTAATATCCTATCAGTATTATCTCTTGAACGAAAGGATGCGAGTTTCCTTCAACNTCCTTTTTTCAACCATAAACAATTAATATCCTATCAGTATTATCTCTTGAACGAAAGGATGCGAGTTTCCTTCAACGACACGTTCAATAATGGCTAGAAACATATTGCCTTCGCATTATATAATCATAGTAGCTAAGAGAGATGGAATGTTAAATTTTTGAACTAACGTATTTTGGGTTTGTGGAATTATCTTCTGATATGTTTACTTTACTGGTATAGGTAAGGCATGATACTGGAATTGCCAGTAATAGTATGACGAATGTGTGAGCTGATAACCAGAACAAGCTAATACATCAGATGTAAATTAAAATGTTTTATTGTTGTGTTTGACTAATATCAGTTTTGACATGCTAGTGATAAGTTAATGTAAAACGGTTTACGTATGTTGTGCCAACGACGCAGTGTACAGCTAAGTTGATGACACATTTTTTTTTTTGCGAAGAGTCATGACCTTAAAGAACTCGCACCACNTCCTTTTTTCAACCATAAACAATTAATATCCTATCAGTATTATCTCTTGAACGAAAGGATGCGAGTTTCCTTCAACAACACGTTCAATAATGGCTAGAAACATTTTGCCTTCACATTATATAACCATAGTAGCTAAGAGAGATGGCACGTTAAATTTTTGAATTAACGTATTTTGGGTTCGTGGAATATCTTCTGGTATGTTTACTTTTCTGGTATAGGTAATGCATGATACTAGAATTACCCGTAATAGTATGACGAATGTGTGAGCTGATAACCAGAACAAGCTACTACATCAGATGTAAATTAAAATGTTTCATTGTTGTGTTTGAATATCAATTTTGACGTGCTAGTGATAAGTTAATGTAACAACGGTTTACGTATGTTGTGCCAACGACGCAGTGTACAGCTGAGTTGATGACACGTTTTTTTTTTGCGAAGAGTCACGACCTTAAAGAACTGGCACCACGCACTGTTCACTTTCAGTCGCGTGACTCACCTGCATGCGAGGCAGCTGGAGAAACAGGTTGCAAGTCACGCCCAATAATGACCCTTACATGCTCAATAAGCTAAGATTGAAGATGTATCGCCAGTCATGTAAACAACTTGCTAACAAGGTCATCCATCGCTGGCAATGCGCGAAACCACTTGCGAAAAGGAATTTATCGATACCTCTCGCAAACTGTTCGAAGGAGATCGTCGACGGATCTTCGAGCTGTCACAGTTGCTGTCACGTTCTCCAGGAGAATCCTTTTTTCGCGTACTTCATTAACGATTCGCGTGGCAACAGCGGATGGCTTCGCACTCCTTCGCCGACCATAATCTCTCCACCGAATGCCGAAATGAAAAGTTGGGATTTATGGATTCTACGAACATGCTGGCGACAGCAGGACCTCCTAATCAATTTGGGCTTCAAACAAATCGACCTAACTCGGAGATCGTAATTTTGAGTTACTGTGCGGTTTCGACTCGAATAGTCACAGGTCCGTGCTCCACACCATAGCTCTTGTCGCCTTAGCGATCCAAACTGGCCATGATCATTCCGAAGAGAGCTGACGTGACCATCGTTTGTACCCATACAAAAAATAAGATTCGTAATTCATCATTATTGCTTACTGCTGTTCTCGGGAAGTTGACACACTGACAATAATACTTCTTTGGTGGCCGGTAAGAAAGGCGGAAAGCACATGTTTCTGTAATACGACTTGTGCCTTTTCCTCCACCCGTAAAGAATTTTTACCTAGTACCGACGTCCTATGTGAAAGAGCAGTCGGTACGATGAAGGTCATGATTTCCGCTCTGTTTCTGAAAATGTTTTTTACGTTGCCCGTATCGTCAGTTGCAGCATCAACAGTTTGCAAAATGTTGCTTTCAACAGTCTCTCTTTTATTGTCTGGCGTAAGTTCGGCGGTCAAGCTGTTAATGCTCGGCATCACCCCTTGTGCAGAAATTCTTCGTTTCCACGTCATAATTCCGGGTTCATAGTAACTAATGATAATGTACGATTACATAAATGTTAAATTTTTCAAGTTGTATTATATTTTTGAGCGCGATTTTAATAGTGTGTTATCTGCTTATTTTAAAATGTCGAACATATTTTCATTTTATCAATAAGTTCCTGCCTTTTTTCAAGCAAACAGGGAACGTATTAAACAACNAAAATGTCGAACATATTTTCATTTTATCAATAAGTTCCTGCCTTTTTTCAAGCAAACAGGGAACGTATTAAACAACTAGTAAATTGTAAATTTTTCTATAATCAAACATTTTCGACAATGTCTGAGAAATTGGAATTGTGATATGAAAACGACGAATTTCTGCAAAATGGCTGAAAGGAAAGCTTAAGGCTTTCCCTAGACCACGATATGCATTCCCTAGTAGCTGAATTTCTCGCAAATGATATATGTAACAGTAGAATATTATTACACGCGATGTGGGCCAGCGGATTAAATTACAGACACCACTTTGAATTTTGCTGCACGTAATTCTACTACAACCCTGCTATAATCCGCCTAGTTAACCTTTCGTGTCGTTTTGATAACAGCTAGGCAGATTATAGTATGGTTTTAGTAGTATGTATAGCAAACGAACATAACATTTAGGATATTCTTTTCAGTTTTTATTTTTGCGTCTGATGATGCTTCTTTCGTTTTTTTTTATACTCGTTTGAGAAGTGTTTTTATAATAATGCAAGTGAAATATGCTTCCTAAAGTTTATAACTTAGAAATATTGTTGATGATTGCCGAATGCCTGTGTTCTCTAGGCGAGGTAATTGAAACGGGGACCACCACTTCTTTTTTACTTGTACTATCATTGATTAGGGTTAAGGCGAAAATTCAAAACGCTGCTTACAAATCAAGAGTCACAATTTTTTTTTTTTTCAGCAGTGTAACTGTTTACTTTCTACATAATCTCGTGCGTATTCTTGTGCCTATTATTTCTAGGAAACCCTGTTTTTTGTTTGATCAACCTCTCAGACGAAGTTCACCATTAGTTGGCATAGACGCGTAATTCGCATGTCATAAAAACGAGATAAAGGCAACGATGACACTGGAAGAACCGTCACCTGTGAAACAAAATTATGATGATAAGGTATATTTTTTCTACGTGAGCTGTATGATCTTATTGTCTGTTTTTATTCAATGTCTATAGTCGGTTCACGACTGGAAGAAACTTTTGAAAATCAACCTTTGAAAAAACACCCTAGCCGTTNTAAAAATAAAAGAACTAAATTATATTTTTAATTTATTCAAACAGCTGTTATTTGCAACATTAAACAAGCTCTCAGGGAGCTCAAAAGTCTATCTCAGTTATAATTAAAGTCCTTATCTATGTCTCTACGTTGGTTACAGTCACTTAATTCACACTCATTATAGACACCTACCCAGTCTGTTTATTGTCATCATTCCAAATGTCTTACACTCACGTAAAGCAATCCCGTCCGTCAGTCGCACTCTTCACTGTACCGATGCTCGCAGTCCGCAGACTTCGCTCCCACTGGTCATTCTCGAAACCACTCGACGCACTGCTGACTCGTCGCTGCGCTCTCTTCGCACACCTGCCGCTTAGGACCGCACCATCCTCCAAGCTCTCAACTCCCAAACAATCGACTCGGAGGCCCGTCGTGCCGTAAATAGTATCGGTGGCCCGATCTGGAAGGTTCCCCGCACCCCGAGTCAAGCTGAGAGATGCAAGGGCAATGAACCAGAACATTCCTTCTCAAGACAACCACAGATATTCAATCCGCTGAAGGTCAGCAACGCGCGAGTTGCGATAGGCTCATCGTGGCGGTACGCGCAGCGGCGTGCCTTTGAAAATAACCGCGCGCTCTCCGGTTACTAGTCTATCCCTTGCGCACTCCTTCGCTCGCAGAAGCGGAACGGGCAAGGAAAGCGATGCAGAACAGCAAGCTTGTAACAAAATATTTCATCTTAAAACATTCTACTTGTATGTGACAGATGGCAACACTGATTGTAACAGCAAAGATGTCACTGAAGTTGGCGGCAAGGATAGCGCAAGTAGCGNATATGGCAACACGGATTGTAACAGCGAAGATGTCACTGAAGTTGACTGCAAGGATAGTGCAAGTGGCGAAGATAATGGCCTGGACTACATTGAGGGAAAGTGGTGAGAACAACAACAAAAGAAAATAACAATGACAGCACCGATAAGAGTGGCGAGAAAGAGGTGCTATATATATATATGCTCGTGAAAGTTTGGTTAAATCTAACTCACCACTCCTGTTGGAACCATTATCAAGTATCACAGCTCCACGGTTTTATCTATTCATAAGTACTTAAGCCTGCAGTTTTCAACTCAGTTGTGATTAAACCTGTGCACCAGCGCGAATGGCCAGTGCGTATTTTTGGGATTCCCTTCTCCTTTTGGGAATTATTTTTCAACTTAAGCACTACGAGATTTCTGTATTGGGCAACATACAGTATCACTTCCCATTTCGAAACAGTGGCTGCTCTTTGGAGACCCTCTCACTAGAGCACCCACTATGACAGCTGAATTCAGAAGTGAAAGGTGTACTTCACCAGACAACACCATAGACTAAAGATTATGTATACCGATTTTTCGTATTCTGCCCATGTACCCAATTTTGACCTACCCCACACCAATTAAAACTGTCGAAGTCACATCGTCAGCAGTGATGAACGTGTTTTTTATATCTTAGTTTTCATAAGACAGGCCCTTTTATATTAATTAAATATTTTTACCCATTTGAGCTTAATCTACGAGCACAGAAAATTGGTTAGTTGAAGTGTACGTACATCTCAAAGCACTTGTTTGCATAAATTGTGTTAATACCCTATCCACGTCGTTTACAATAGCCGTATTGTCAGAAAAGCAGTTCAATATTGGAACATGGAAAGTGGCTGCCACGCGCCTAGGACGTGCACTCTAATAGACTTTCTCTTTTCGGACTACACCACAGAGCACTCTCAGTTACAGTTACATGCACTGAAAGGCCAAAAAAACTGGTGTAGGCGTGCGTATGCAAATAACAGAGGTATGGAATCAATCAGAGTGATACGATGCGGTCGGCAGCTAGATCGGTTACTGCTGCTACAATGGCAGGTTATCAAGATTTTAAGTGAGTTTGAACGTGGTGTTATAGTCGGCGCACGAGAGATGGGACATAGCATCTCCGAGGTAGCGACAACATTTTGGATGTTCACGTACGACCATTTCACGAGTGTGCCGCGAATATCGGGAATCCGGTAAAACATCACATCTTCGACATCGCTGCGGCCGGAAAAAAGATCGTGAAAGAACGGGGCAAACGACGACTGACGAGAATCATTAAACGTGACAGACGTACAACCCTTTCTCAATTTGGCGCAGATTGGATTTGTGGACTGCCGTGCAGCATTCATGGTGTGAATTGCCTCCTGCATACCTTCAGACATTAGTCGAGTCCATGCCACGTCGCCTTGCGGCACTTCTGCGTGCTCGGGGGGGCCCTACACGATATTAGGCAGGTGTACCAGTTTTTTTTTCTTTCTTTTTGCTCTTCAGTGTATATCTGGAACGTTACGCGGGAAGAGACTTTAGTTGTCTGCACTGCGCANTTTTTTTTCTTTCTTTTTGCTCTTCAGTGTATATCTGGAACGTTACGCGGGAAGAGACTTTAGTTGTCTGCACTGCGCAGTGGAGAGGACAGCGTACACTGAGTGACGTGCCTTACGTAAGGGAAGTACTGTGAGTGCCCGAGTTCTGGCGGCTCGCCTCTCTGTGCTTGGTCCACCGGCACGGCCCGGCCAGCGGCAGCAGACGTTAGTCACGGCCCGGCTCTGTACTAACTAATACAAATATATTCGGCGCCCGTCGGCAAGCGCGCAACTGATGATACGGAGACTAATGTTTTCAGCACGGCATCAGGCTGCGCGCGGAGCTACTTTCCCCTCGCCGGCTGAACCCCGCTCCGACGTAAATTCATCCGCTGGCAGTTGTGGGGCGCTAGCAGTATCATTCGTCGTTGAGAATACTTTCCGTGTTGTCACAAACACCTGCTGCCAATAACTTGTCATTAAATTCCACTGTAATTTTTTTAAGTCATGTTGTTTTAACGTCAGCCATCCTAGTGCTGAAAGCCTTGGAAATATATTAGCTCAAGATATTACAGATAATTTTAAAAATCCTCCATCTTTGCATCATGTTACTGCCGGCAGTTACATTTAATTTATATAAATTGTGAGATAACGGTGATTTCTTTTTTTCTTAACAGCGTTTCTCTAAGTCTCTTTTCATAATATTTTTTCCTCTTGAATACATGTATGTCGTGAAAAAATTCAACAGCCNTTTTTTTTTTTTTTTTTTTTTTTCAAAAATGTTTTAAAAAACATCTCTTATGAAACGACTAAAATTTCTGCACTTTCGTTGTTTCATCCACGTGTACATTACCGTAGGAAAGTTGCACGGATTGGCCTGTGATCTCATTCAAGTTCACGACAGTTTTAATGGTAGCTCGTGCCCAAGGCGAGGTTCGAGCGATTACAGCACAGAAATGTTCCATGAGCTACTCTACCGGCTACAGAAAAGGTATTTTTAAAGAAGAAGAAGAAAAACACTGGAGTGGTAATCAGCTCGCATCGGTTCTCGAAAACCTGTTACAAGAAACGTTCCCGGCGAGCTTGCGAGCGCAGTAGTATCTTGTTTGTTTTTATGTCACCGCCAGCCATATTTGCCGGCCGCGGCCATAACAGCTCGGTCGCATCACTTTTGCGACGGTAACTGCCTGCTTAACGGCCCCATCCTTCGCCGGTAGGCGGACGAGGCGGGGAGGAGGAAAGAGTTTTTAATGGAGTGTATATTGCCTTGTCTTCATCTCGGCCAACACGTATCTGTGCCTTCGACGGGCCCGCCATTTTGAAGCGATGAACAAGGAATACGGGGAGGGGGGAGTAGAAAGAGAAGGAGAAATTAAACAAGCGTTATTGCTGCCGCTGGCATTAAATTCATCAAACNCGGGGAGGGGGGAGTAGAAAGAGAAGGAGAAATTAAACAAGCGTTATTGCTGCCGCTGGCATTAAATTCATCAAACCCGCGTTACATAATTCAGCGGGTTTGCCTCGCTCAGGGCACGGGCTATCGATCCCACGAGGCCTGCGCGAGCTACTTCTGCGTCTCCTTTAGATGGCAAGGACGACTCGCGGGCCATCTTGGAGCGCGTCTAACTGCCGCGTGTAGCATTTTCTGTCAACGCATGCAATTATTTTGCATTCTCTCCTGCTGGAGGGGTTTTTACGGTGTCTATACCGGTTTTTTTCTCTTTCTCTTCGTAGTTATAGGGTAACTATGGGTACACCTAGTACTATAGTAGCGACTATACTTACTGAGAGCTGCCGCGGAGTTTNCGTAGTTATAGGGTAACTATGGGTACACCTAGTACTATAGTAGCGACTATACTTACTGAGAGCTGCCGCGGAGTTTTGTTAGTAGTAGGAAAACCGTGTTCTGGAGCAGTGCGTTTACAAACACTTGTGAAATGTTATTAGTTTTCACAGCACCATGAGGCGAGCACGTTGTCATAAGAAGAGATATATTTCAAGGCCTGTTTTTTTTTCGGAATATTGGTTCTCTTGATTGCGATGTTGCTAAAGATGATTCTGTTTTCGTAATCTTGCCCCCAAACTGTGGCCATGGCTTCCCAATCCCTCTCCACCTCGATGCCTGCCCCCTTTGCACGGATTCCCTCCCCTGTAGGCCCTGAGATGGAATTAGCTCCCGTCCCTATCTCGGACCTACAGGAATTTTGCACGTCTGAGGCCTAAAACCGTGAGAGTGCTAGGGGCGACCGAGTCATGCGCATCAACTCTCCCATCGCCTCTACGCTTCTGTATGTGACTTTCAGCGGAGACCTTACCATTTTATGACGNTTCCCAATCCCTCTCCACCTCGATGCCTGCCCCCTTTGCACGGATTCCCTCCCCTGTAGGCCCTGAGATGGAATTAGCTCCCGTCCCTATCTCGGACCTACAGGAATTTTGCACGTCTGAGGCCTAAAACCATGAGAGTGCTAGGGGCGACCGAATCATGCGCATCAACTCTCCCATCGCCTCTACGCTTCTGTATGTGACTTTCAGCGGAGACCTTACCATTTTATGACGTAATAATAAAAATAGAGGTTTGATGCACGTCCCTATTTCTTTTTTGATGTTTTGTACCGGAATGTTTATACCTAAACAACGACCGTGAAAACGCCCGTTTGAGCCATTTTCACTATCACAAAAACACGCTTTGAAGAGAAATGGAGGAACTGAAAAACGTATACAGACGTGTAACGTTTCTTAAATGCTATTCGTGACCAGACCTCACTCAGACACGTTGGGCGGTTTTATAATAAAACTTTTTCTGCTGGAGCTCTGCACGGCGTTCGGCGGCCTACCCTTAACACTTAGCGTTAGGGTAGGTTAGAAAGATGTCTTGGAACGCTAATACAGTTGCAAACTCCAGTCGCACACCGCAGAAAAATGGCGGCACCGGCCAGCTAAATGTTGGAACGCCGTTCGCGGATTTGCTTCTGCTAGGCCATACACCAGCCTGGGGTCCAGGCAATAGGGAACCTTTTCCCAGCACGTGCGGTAGCCAATCGGACACAAGGCCCGTTCCCAGAGCCTCGCGCAGCCAGTCAGAGAACGTGTACGCCCGCATCGCATCAAAGGAGCCACCACGCCATTTTGCACCCCCTCCTCCCTCGCACAAGGTGTTGAAGACCCGCCCTACTAAAGGCGCACTATCGGGAGGTTGGTGAGTGAGTGAAGAGACTGGGACGGCTGTGTATTTCGAGGTCTTGAGAGCCAATCAGGGCGAGTATGGAGCAGCGCCGGAATGAAAGGGCGGGGGGAACGGGAGATCCCCGAGAAAACCCGCTGACCAGCGGCATCGTCCAGCACGATTCCCGCATGCGAAATCCGGGAGTGACCCCGGTCGGGAATCAAATGCGGTTCGCATAGGTGGGAGGCAAGCAGGCTAACCGCTCAGCCACCACCGCCCCTGCGTAGTTAAGCTGGCAGCGATTTAATAAAAAATAGTTGTACTTGAAGAATCTGAAATGCTCTTTGTTACGTGATTTCCTGGCGCCAACAAAATTAGTTTTGCCTGCTACGGGGACTTCTTTAGTTGGTTGGATGCATGTTAATCGGGTCATCTGATTACCTTGATTCAAATTAACAGCTCAAGAGTTTCTTTTTACAAATTCGGAGCATTTGTTTGGTAGTTTATTTATTAATGCTTAATGACGGTATAAATATCCCTAATAAAATAATTTCAACAAAACTTTAGGCAAAAAAACAAAAAAAAATGCTTCTAAGTTGACGTAATTTTTTATACCAAACACGAATCTAAAAACATCTAAACTACTCTATTAGACACAATGGCCAATGTTGCTAAAGCGATGTAACACTTCGCAAATGTTTTGGGTTCCAATCNATGCTTCTAAGTTGACGTAATTTTTTATACCAAACACGAATCTAAAAACATTTAAACTACTCTATTAGACACAATGGCCAATGTTGCTAAAGCGATGTAACACTTCGCAAATGTTTTGGGTTCCAATCTCGGTAATGTTTTCAGATTTTATTTTGCAATATTCGAAACTGTTATGTCCGCACAGCCATACAAATCTGAAATTATACAAATCACACGATTTGGAGAAGCAAATAGGAACAAAAAAAACTTCATTTCAGCAACAAAATATTTTACAGCCCCAATACACATTTTGTTTGTTTGTGCCAAACTCATTTTCTTGTATTCAACAAAATATTTTTGTTTGTGATGCTACAGTGCTCACCTGCCAACGCAACTACGGTGCCCAGGCATTTGTCAGCACAGCAATGAGCACCTACTCCGAATCAAACAATGTTGGTGCTACTCAACAACTGTAGCGAGTAACCTTTCGAAACCGAGCAAAATAACATAAAGTGGCAGGTCAAGTGAAATGACGCAATAACAGCATCATAAGGCTGTTGTCTGTGTGAAAGGTTAGCGGTTAAGTTACCACTTTTGACATCAATCTTTGAAAAAAAAATTATATCTGCCCTTACTTGCGTGTATTTTAATATAAAAACCACTGGAGAACCTAATAAAATGTTAACAGTTATTTTTCGAAGTAATTAAAATTGTGACATTGAAGTAAGGGAAGAGATTTGGGCGGCTCTTAACATCGATGCCTTGAGAGCCGATAAGTGTGAAGTGAGGTGAGTATGGAGCAGCGCCGGAATGAAGGGGCGGGGGAAACGCGAAATCCCCGAGAAAACCCGCCAACCAGCGGCATCGTCCGGCATGATTACCACTTGCGAAAATCCGGAGTGAACCGGTCGGGGATTTAACCCGGTTCGCCTTGGTAGGAGGCGAGCAGTTTAACCGCTCAGCCACCGTAGCCGCTGTGACATTAAAATAGTTTCGTTATAAATAGGATGAATCACCTCAAATTTGCACCGCAAATATTTCGGAACGAAAGGTGCAGCCCAGACACAGATTTTAATAAGTATTAGTACCTATGTGTATGTATTTTGAAACTTCTCAAGTTTTGCCGTATCGCTTAACTAAGACATCATAATTTCAAATTTCTGCGCGTAATGGAATCATACATAACGAATACAGAGATAACCAAAGCTGTTATTTCGAAAGGGGTCTATCAACTGAGAAATAAATGCAATGAATATGTGCGTCTTCACAGAACTGTAATATGTAGCCTCTACTTTTATGGCAGTTAGAAAACCTTTATTTCGCTTCTATCAGTAATATATTCTTTAATGAAACCTTAGGAAAGCTTGTTCTGTAACACTGCGTATTTTAAAAGCAGTACGAGCAATTCCTTGACGTATTTATGCTAGCGTTCTCGTATCTTCTATAAAGATCTCTTAGGTTTGGCATTGTGTGTACTGTCTTACGTCAGAAAAGCTACAGACTACGCTGATCTAGTCATTGAANCTTACGTCAGAAAAGCTACAGACTACGCTGATCTAGTCATTGAAATTAATTGAACTTTGCGAGTATGGTAAGGTAGACTATACCCCGCGTTGAGTAAACTTGGTTTACCAAATCGACCTCTGTGTTAGGCTCGTGTTCGCCTCCATACATTATAAACATGTAGAATAAAATTCTTTTTTTTTTTAATAAAAAAACAAGCAAAGTACCATGTAGCAATTTTTTGGTGCAACACAATCTTAGAAGTCCCCTGAATGCAGCTCGCTTCAGGAAAAAGCCACTAACATTAGGCTTTGGCTCGCAGAGCGCTCACTTCGGCTGTGTTGTAAAATCAGGTGATGATGATGATGATGATGATGATGATGATGATGATGATGTGGTAGGGCTAATATCCCATACACTATTAGTGGCAGCTTGAGAGCAATTTTGTAACTTAATAAGTTTCAAATATCTATTTAAATCGTTTACGCGTGCGTGCATTCTTAGACACTTGTCACATTGATATGTCATACGAGTGGTGTTTCTCACACAAGTACTTTTTTTCATGTCTCCTTGCGTCATATGCATATGTCACAATAGTTGCATTGATGTATTGGCGGGGGCAAAGAACTGCTCTCAACTCTAGTAGACGAAAAGTCACAATTACCTGGTAATATCCCGCAGATATCACTTGGCAGGCAGTGCACGGCGGTCCTTGCATGTTGCGNCAGTGCAGGGCGGTCCTTGCATGTTGCGAGATGTCTTTTCAAGTCGCTACGACGTCCAAGCTGAGATTTACACTTTCCAACATCCAGCTTCGTGCTGCCTAGTTGTCTTCTTGCAGTAGCGACACAAATAACTTTCCTCAATATTTTCCATTGTCGAAGAAGAACATGTTCTGCGTAGCTGCTTTTTACTCTGCGCGACTTGACTAGCAACTGAGCCGGCCGGCCTATTCTGTTCTGATTTTAAACCACCACTTGGCAGCGCGAACCTAACACGAGGGCTGGGGGGAACCCGCGTGTGACACATGAAACCATGCCATACATGGAAATTTAATTCGCATTCCACAGTAAATAATAAAGGAGCAAAATATGCGAATGTGATGCGAGCACGATGTCGTATCGAACCTCTACTATAAAAAAAATTACCTGATAGTTCCACAGTCCATAATAGTGATATCAGTGTTGCTATTGCGTCGCGAACTTTGGTAAAAATCTGGAATGCCCGGCAACAGGAAAAGAGCATATGTTCACAAGGACCAACCTCAAAAATCGTTTACCACGTGTCCAGTGCAGTACGCTATTTACCGTCGGTGGTAATTTGAAGACGCATTAGACGTCTTGTAAAGGCTGTGTTCCTTTGTTTGCCACTAAACATCGTGCATTTAAACCATTGGCCATGCAAGACACGACGACACTGCTGCGTATTGATGAACAGATATAAAAAATAAATGTAAAGGAAAATAGTTATAAACACCTACCAACCGATGCATATTGTGCGAGCAACGCACGCTGTACGTTATGTTAGCCCAAAAAAATTACGGTCACCAAGCACGGGAGCGATGAGGTCGTCACTGCTACTCACTGATGCCAACAGACATAAAAAAAAGGAAAATAGTTATAAACACCTACCAACCAACGCGTATTGCACACGCGACGAGCACTGTACATCGCATCAGTCGTTGCTAGACAAGACCATGCGTCTGAAAACCGACGTGGTAGCCTTGGTTAGTACAACAGAATAGTAAACCATTTTCCCCACGCACACCCTCCGACCGAGCTATGCCACAGTACAGAGGCACACGAATTCCACTACCAGCCAACGCATAATGTGCGAGCATCGAGCAACGTACGTCACACTAGACTAGAATAAAATACTATGGCAGTGTCGAGGAGCAGGGGGAGAGACAAGGGCGACACTGCTACATACTGATGCAAACAGATATTTAAAAAAACGTAAAGGAAACTAGTTATAAGCACTTACCAACCAGCGCATATTGCACAAGTGTCGAGCGTTGTACTTCGCGTTAGGTGATGCTAATCAAGACGAGTCAGCCCAGGCTACGATTTCCTTACGAACTGATCGGAATGAAACCACCAAATTCAGATTACAGCCAACGCCCACAACCCGCATCACTAGCGGTGAGACGCACCCACCCTGTCCGACATTGTGTGATCAACTGACATCTAGTGAATCTGAAAGGTGACCAGGTGGTCGACCGACGGTGTAAGCACTGTGCAGGTCTCAACAAGTCGAAGGGATGGTACATACACTAGTCGTGAGTCGAGTCAGGATCCAGGGTGGTGGACCAGCCGAGGCACACATGCACTTCCCTTAACGAAAGGAATTCAGTTATACAAGGCAAGGCAAAAAGTTATTTGGTTTTAAATATTATATATAATTACTCATTTTAAAGGATGACGAAAAAACAGCTGAACACTCTGAGAAAATCAATTTGCCCCGTTCGCAACAGCAGGAACCGTGATGTCATGCGACCTTAACTCCGATCACCATTTCGGATGACATCAATGCAAGGGGTGACGGGAAAAAAAAGCTATATTTTGTTTAGAAAACAATTATGGGAACGCTCTGAAATAATCCATTTGCCTCACTCACAATAGCAGTAACCAAGACAAAAAGCAACCTAGACTTTGACCTTTGATGACGTTATGCGACNCTCCGATCACCATTTCGGATGACATCAATGCAAGGGGTGACGGGAAAAAAAAGCTATATTTTGTTTAGAAAACAATCATTGGAACGCTCTGAAATAATCAATTTGCCTCACTCACAATAGCAGTAACCAAGACAAAAAGCAACCTAGACTTTGACCTTTGATGACGTTATGCGACCTTGACCTTTGGCAACCATATAGATAAAAATCTACCGCTTGAAACCAAAAAGAATCGCAATTTTTTTAGAAAATGTCTAAAATCACAGAAAAAAAAATTATGAGAATTTGGTGACTGAAGACGAGGCAATGAACTCGAACATTCTTCAGACAATATGGATGGTGCTGGCATGGAATGACAGAGCATGAGGTGCTTGTAAATGATTGCTCAATTCAGCTGGAATTTGCTCAATTTCCGCCGGATTCCGTCGGATTAAGCAAATGCCAGCCACGTTGAGCAAAGCATTTTATGCGGGAAATTGAACTGGTTAAGAGGGAAATTCTGGCGATTTTAAGCGTTTTGAAGGAAAAAGAAACTTTTGAGGGGAAAAAGGGAAATCCAAGATGACCGCCGTTGCACCGCATCCCCCCAACCCAGTGGTGGTATGCCCATTTCCCTACTACTAAGGGTCATGCGCGTAGTGGCAATGGCGCATGTGTTGCGCGTGGCAGTGTCGCCCTTATAGCTCTTGTTCTTTTCTATCTTAGACTAGGAAAACGGCTCAAGTTAGCGAGCCCCTTAAAACATGCCCTTTCCCGCGAAAAGCTGATGCATATGTTAACAATTTACTTGGCGAAGAGTGNTTAGCGAGCCCCTTAAAACATGCCCTTTCCCGCGAAAAGCTGATGCATATGTTAACAATTTACTTGGCGAAGAGTGCATCAATATCAATGAACATATTCACTTTCATTTGTGTCACTATATATCCGAAAAAGTATCAAATGTTATATACATATGCTTAAAGGCATATGTACATATTAATATAGAAATTTAAAATAAAATTATATTTTCATATTTATGGTTACATAAAAATGTATACAAAAAATTTAAAGTATTATTATATTTCTATATTTAGGTATACATAATTATCTACGTGTTTTCTCCTGGGGCTAACAAGTATGTGGAATTTCTCAGAGTACTCCCATATTTTTTAACACACAAATTTTATTTTGGAAGGCTTTTTGTGGGCACAAGCTAGACTCTTTACTGTTAAAAAAAACCTCATTTATACAGAAAAAAATAATGACAGTTGACGTTCTGACACAGTGAGGTAAAAATCGATTTGGAAGCGCTCTCTCGTCATACCACGAAGATGAATTGTAAATACGAAGGCCTGCCTTTGACCTCTACAATCATAAAGCCGTGACCTGCATCATTACTAACTGGTTGTCGCCAGTGCCGATAGTGCTATCGAGTTTTCACCTACGGTCAAAATGTTCGTCGGCATGAGAGAACGGCTTGTACGAAGAGTCCTTTTCACGTGATGAAGCACTATGACATTAGTCCCATGCAGTTTCTGCAAGGCGATACATTGAGAGAACATACCGAGATCTGCAAGGATTCGTCTACTGGGAGTCANGTCCCATGCAGTTTCTGCAAGGCGATACATTGAGAGAACATACCGAGATCTGCAAGGATTCGTCTACTGGGAGTCAACAAGTGTTGCCGGCAGTACCTCTTGCTGCATCAATGGGTACCGATTCGACAGGTGATTATGATGAGACAGTTAATTCTAAAGATGGAATGAGTGCAGTAGAGTCGATTTGTGTGTAATGTTCACTTGTAAGACTTTCGCGTGAAGTCGATGAACTTCAGAATAAACCGTCGTCGGCTCTAAGTAATGATGAGCATACAACTGCTACAAAGAAAAGCAAATTTATTTTACTATACAAAACAGGAGGTGAAGATGACCATGAAGAGAGCATTAATGAAAATGAACACGAAGACAGTGATAGTGCTGAAGACGATGATGGCGATTTTCTCGATGCACTGACACACCCCTCCAACACATTTGCTGCAACAAGTGACATGAAGAACGTAGAAGACGCCGAGAATATTGGCTAACGATTTCCCGAAGCCAAGAATGAACTTGTTGATACTCATATATTTGATTGACCTTCAAAAACGCGGGTATCTCACGCACATTAACGATATATCTTCAATCGTTAGTAAACTGAAGGATCGGGGATATTTTACATGATGTAATAAACTGCTTTCTTCTAAAATTTTAATTATAAAATAATAAATTATTATTATAGAATAATTGGTTTTTCTATATTTTTGTGTTTTGTATCCTTTTTCCCCTTGCAACTTTAAGGTGACGCTATAAGCACTCGACTATTTACAGAAAGATCTGCATTTAGAATTATAATAAAGTATTTAGTATAAAACGCATCATGGATTGTTGACTGTATATAAAACACTAATTGTGTCGACATGTACAAATTTGGAGATAGTTGGTGAACGATAGTAATCTCTCTACAAATGGGTGGTGGACAAACCTAAGGATTGACCGAAGGATCGATCGAAGTATTGGGATTGATTTAAGGATTGGAATTGATCGAAGGATTGGCATGGTTGCNGAGTCAGCAAGTGTTGCCGGCAATACCTCTTGCTGCATCGATGGGTACCGATTCGACAGGTGATTATGATGAGACACATAGTGCTAATGATGGAACGAGTGCAGTAGGGTCGGTTTGTGTGTAAAGTTAACTTGCATGACTTTCGCGTGAAGTTGATGAACTTAAAAATAAACCATCGTCGGCTCTAAATAACGATGAGCGTTCAACTCCTGCTAAAAAGAAAAGCAAATTTATTTTACTATACAAAACAGGAGGTGAAGATGACCATGAAGAGAGCATTAATGAAAATGAACACGAAGACAGTGATAGTGCTAAAGACGATGATGGCGATTTTCTCGATGCACTGACACACCCCTCCAATACATTTGCTACAACAAGTGACATGAAGAACGTAGAAGACGCCGAGAATATTGGCTAACGATTTCCCGAAGCCAAGAATGAACTTGTTGATACTCATATATTTGATTGACCTTCAAAAACGCGGGTATCTCACGCACATTAACGATATATCTTCAATCGTTAGTAAACTGAAGGATCGGGGATATTTTACATGATGTAATAAACTGCTTTCTTCTAAAATTTTAATTATAAAATAATAAATTATTATTATAGAATAATTGGTTTTTCTATATTTTTGTGTTTTGTATCCTTTTTCCCCTTGCAACTTTAAGGTGACGCTATAAGCACTCGACTATTTACAGAAAGATCTGCATTTAGAATTATAATAAAGTATTTAGTATAAAACGCATCATGGATTGTTGACTGTATATAAAACACTAATTGTGTCGACATGTACAAATTTGGAGGTAGTTGGTGAACGATAGTAATCTCTCTACAAATGGGTGGTGGACAAACCTAAAGATTGACCGAAGGATCGATCGAAGTATTGGGATTGATTTAAGGATTGGAATTGATCGAAGGATTGGCATGGTTGCNAGATTGACCGAAGGATCGATCGAAGTATTGGGATTGATTTAAGGATTGGAATTGATCGAAGGATTGGCATGGTTGCTGTGGATTATGGAGGAAGATTGCGAAGTATAGGTGTGGATTGGTATGGATTAATGTGGATTTTTATGGATTTGTGTGTGAATTGATATGGATTGGTGTGTGGATTAGTGCGAATTAGGGTGTGAATTGGTGTGTGTTTGGTGTGGATTGATGTGTGGATTGGTGTTAATAGTAGAGGAGAATTTGTGAGGATTGGTGAGGTTTGGTGATAAGGATTGCTTAATCTTGGTGAGGGGGAGTGCTGAGGATTGCANGAGAATTTGTGAGGATTGGTGAGGTTTGGTGATAAGGATTGCTTAATCTTGGTGAGGGGGAGTGCTGAGGATTGCAAAGGAGGATTGGTGAGGAGAATTACTGAGGATTGCATAGAATTATTGGTGAGGATTGCTGAATAGGATTATTTGTGAGGATTTCTGAGGACAGGATTGGTGTGTGGATTGGTATGTGGTGGCTATTTGGACTGCTGTGTAGATTGCCGTGTGGTGCTGATTATGGTGCGTGGGGTGCCGATTGTGGTGCATGTGGTTCTAAGTGAGGTGCTGATTGCAGTGCTGTTTGATGAAAAGATGACGAGATTGTTCAAAAGATTGATGAAAAGACAATTCTTTAATTAATTGCTTTTTTTCCAACTTTTGGGTTTTTATAAAAAAAAATAGAATTTATTTTTGGGTTCAAGGTTGTCCAAGGCATGGAGTCAAGGTCATAGATATGAGGTAAAGTTAAATGTCACCCGGATCTAACATGTTGGTCTGACTCATCAGTGCCACCCAGGTGTTCAAAATGTAAACAAATGACAAACGTAAAAAACCAATATGGCGGGTGGAGTGCATTTGGCAGAATAAGTAAAGATCAATGGGTAGGAGAGGGGATGTTGGTACAGTATGATTGATTGGATGGGGTCAGTCGTCAGCTGAACGTTGTGCTGTGGGGGGCATCTGGAAATGTTAGTTTTTTAATCAATTTTAAATATTAATTTTAATAATATTTTTAATTAATTATTTTAATAATTTTATGAATAATTCGAAGTTTTTAATATCTTTGTTTTTGGAGTATTTTGTAATTTTTTGGGTTAATGGTTATACAAATTCAGGGGTCAAGGTCAAATGTCAATTTCAAGTTCACTTGGTTTCAATATGGTGGTTGGGTGGTGTCATAACACGGCAGCCGAAAAACCGTAATGACATAATATTATTCCGGCTTCGGTTCCATGCCCCATTATTTTCTAACATCCCAAATGTTAATTTTTTTAATTTTTTTTTCTGGTTGAGGGTGTTGGGTTAATGATCTTGAGTCTTGCATCTTGGGTCTTGGGTCAAGGATCTAGTCTTGGGTCAAGGGTCTAGTCTTGGGTCAATGGTCTTGAGTCTTTGGTCAAGTGTCTTGCGTCTTGCATCTTAAGTCGTGAGTCAGGGGGTCTTGAGTCTTGAGCCTTGGTTCTTGGGTCTTGAGTCTTGGTTCTTGGGTCTAGAGCCTTGGTTCATGGGTCTTGAGTCTTGCTTGGGTTTTGAGTTTTGTGTCAATGATCTTGAGTCAAGTGGTTTTTTGGTATTTGTTGGAATTTTTTAAATTTTTGGGATTATTAAATATTTTTGGCTTTAAGGTTATCCAAGGTCAAGGTTGAAGGTCAAATTCGAATGTCAAGGTCGAGGTCATAAACATCTAACATGGCTGACGATATTAAAACTGGCCGACCTGGCGAGGGCCGGTCGTGTTGGGAGCTCAGTCGATCCACCTGCCACCGAACCCCGGACCTCCTAAATGTAAATCTTTTTTTTTCTTTTTTTTTATAAATTCTTTGGGGTTTTTTTATTCTGTCTGCTTTTTTGGAATTTTTTGGGTACAAGGTCAACCTAGGTCATGGTANGTCAATGGTCTTGAGTCTTTGGTCAAGTGTCTTGCGTCTTGCATCTTAAGTCGTGAGTCAGGGGGTCTTGAGTCTTGGTTCTTGGGTCTAGAGCCTTGGTTCATGGTTATTGAGTCTTGCTTGGGTTTTGAGTTTTGTGTCAATGATCTTGAGTCAAGTGGTTTTTTGGTATTTGTTGGAATTTTTTAAATTTTTGGGATTATTAAATATTTTTGGCTTTAAGGTCATCCAAGGTCAAGGTTGAAGGTCAAATTCGAATGTCAAGGTCGAGGTCATAAACATCTAACATTGCTGACGATATTAAAACTGGCCGACCTGGCGAGGGCCGGTCGTGTTGGGAGCTCAGTCGATCCACCTGCCACCGAACCCCGGACCTCCTAAATGTAAATCTTTTTCTTTTCTTTTTTTATAAATTCTTTGGGGTTTTTTTATTCTGTCTGCTTTTTTGGAATTTTTTGGGTTCAAGGTCAACCTAGGTCATGATAATAGAGTCAAAATCAAGGTCATGGGTCAATGTCAAGGTGATAAGCCAAGGTTACCGAAATACAACATGGTGGTTGGGTGATGTAATAACATGGTGACTGTTTGGAGCCTCGGCTCCTTTCCCGAGATTTTCTCTAAGCCCAAACATTCAAAATCCTTATTTTAATAGTTGTTTCAAAAAAATTACAAATAGAATTTTTTTATATATATATATATATTTTTTTTTTTTATATAAAAATTCACCGGTTCAAGGTCAAAGGTAAAAGTCAGGGTCAGCGACATCCAACATTGCGGACAAGATAGCCGCCGGCCGACTGGAATGATAGAGCATGAACAGCTCCGACCCTCTGCGCCAGACGCCGTTACCTTCGATTCGTCATTTTAGTTTTACTGGTAACAATTCCCTTATCACAGTCTACACCAATAACACCACAAGTACAAAGTGCGGTACATTGTAGAACTGCCTTCCNAACACCACAAGTACAAAGTGCGGTACATTTGCACTGCCGTGTGAAGTCTTTCATCACGCAACCACATCGTGTAAGTTCCCTGCATGCTTACGAAAACTCTGGTAGAGTTGTACAAGATATTTCCCATCCATTTTCGTCCTTCTTTCCACCCCCAATCCCTTGGCGATGGAACTATGAGTTGCGACCAGAATTTGGCCCCATCAGTGACCAGCCTAGTATACTCCATCCACGGTTACTTCACACTTCATTGTTGCCCTGCTAAAGTACTTCCAGAATATCCCTTCGCCACGTGCAAACACAGCTTAATCAAGTCTAGAAAATTACACAAAATATACACTGAAGAGCCAAAAAAACTGGTACACCTGCCTAATATCGTGTAGGGCCCCCCGAGCACGCAGAAGTGCCGCAAGACGACGTGGCATGGACTCGACTAATGTCTGAAGGTATGCAGGAGGCAATTCACACCATGAATCCTGCAGGGCAGTCCACAAATCCAATCTGCGCCAATTTGAGAAAGGGTTGCACGTCTGTCACGTTTAATGATTCTCGTCAGTCGTCGTTTGTCCCGTTCGTTCACGATCTTTTTCAGGCCGCAGCGATGTCGAAGATGTGATGTTTTACCGGATTTCCGATATTCACGGTACACTCGTGAAATGGTCGTACGCGAAATTCCAAATGTTATCGCTACCTCGGAGATGCTATGTCCCATCTCTCGTGCGCCGACTATAACACCACGTTCAAACTCACTTAAATCTCTTGATAACCTGCCATTGTAGCAGCAGTAACCAATCTAGCTGCCGACCACGTCTCGTTACTCTGATTGGTTCCATACCTCTGTCGTATGCATATGCACGCCTATGCCAGTTTTTTTTTATATATTTTTTTTTTCTTGCTCTTCAGTGTATAATTCCTGCCTGAAAAGACAAGAAATGTCTAAAAGGTCACAGTTCATGGCAACATCAAACTCATTGTTTGCGATTCAAAATGGATCACGTTCCCGGGGGTTATTTCAAATTTACGTCAAGATGTGTAGTTCCTTAGTTTGTTTATTTGTCCGCTCTCGTAGCTTTCCACCGCGGATGCCATAACGCTTGCAAGCAAGAGAGAAATTATTTTCACATATAATGCTACTGCGATTTCAAACGCGCATAAAATTTGTTTGAAAGCTGTAAAATTATAATTTATTACATGCGCTGGATTTTTTTTCTGTAATACCGTAACAGTTTCAAGTTAATAGTTTGTGCGACTCGATGCGTCTGGCTTATGGCCTATAAACAAGTAGTTTATTACTGTTTAAATTGAAGCAAAAAAAGTTAAATCATAAATTATTTTGCTCGAGGACGTTTCTTTGAAATCTCTTAAGGTTCTATTTGTAGTCTGTAAGATTAAATAGATTTTCCTTTCTACGGCTTAACAGATTTTTAACCGTAAATGCCAAAACGGGTTTTTTTTTGTAAGGACATGACTTTACAGCACTCTTTAAATTACCTTTTAATTAGTTTCTATTTTTATCAACGATCGCAAAGTAGCCAGTGCAATGCAGGGATTATATTTGCTGGTTACGATTTACATTTCTAGTCGACCGTGACATCTTGCAGGCGTTGTGCATCCGGCATTCTCTACCATTACTTGTAAAATGTCTCAGAGAAACACAGCCATGATTTCAAGGCTTTTTGTGATATTTTAAAATTGCTTCCAACAGGATACTGGCCTGAACTTCTCTCTTTCCATGTGAAATAATATGAAATGGTTCATAACTAAATAATATAAAATGACAATTTGTCATGACATAAAAAAATATATATTTCTGGAATAAATAACTGAATGACTAAGCGTAAAATTATCATACCGTTTATAATCGCATCTTCCCTGCAAGGACTTATAAGTAATACAGAAAGACAATCATGAAATGGTATAAAAAAAAGCCATTAACATGAAAATTCTTCAGACACAACATTGCTCCAAACATACATAACATTTTATCCTATTAACNATTTGTCATGACATAAAAAAATATATATTTCTGGAATAAATAACTGAATGACTAAGCGTAAAATTATCATACCGTTAATAATCGCATCTTCCCTGCAAGGACTTATAAGTAATACAGAAAGACAATCATGAAATGGTATTAAAAAAAGCCATTAACATGAAAATTCTTCAGACACAACATTGCTCCAAACATACATAACATTTTATCCTATTAACNAAAAAAAAGCCATTAACATGAAAATTCTTCAGACACAACATTGCTCCAAACATACATAACATTTTATCCTATTAACGTTTTCTTTTTTTTTTTCTCTTTCACAGAATAAGTGCAGTAATTTTTTGTGTCAGGTAACGTAGCAAATTTTTTTATTTAACGAAAAAAATGTTTTGTTGCACTATATACACGATATATATATATATCTATTTTTTTTTTTTTTGCATTTTCTTTTATGTTCATTTAATACGTCTTTTAAAATGTCTCTCTCTTACACACGTTATTAGTACTGGCAAGTCTATTGTAAGTGGAACAGGACTTCTACAGGTATTGGGCACGTCGATTCTCATATTTGGAAAACACTGTTCATCTAAATCTTTGTTCAAATCTGGCACGGGTGGAAGCGCCGGTTTCTTTCTGCGAGAGGTCACAGGTTCGCTCACGTTGGCCGTCCTAAACTTGCTGCTGTGGCTGGATAGTCTTGGAACTGGTGCACTCGCCGCAGCTGGTGACAGGTCTCAAGATGGAATGTCGGTTGTGGCTGATGACTGGATGGCAGGTGGAATGGGGCGGGTCACCACACAGTCTGGAGCGTGCAAATGTTTTGTGACTTGATTTTTGGCAAATGCATTATCTTCTTGCGGAGAACTCGGCAGCTTGGTTTCATATAGAATAGGTAAAATTGTCCATACCATGTGCAGTTCACGATCTGTTGTCAGGTCACGAAAAATGTCGTCTCGTGGTAGTACAACGTATGGTCATTCCATACCCACATCTATATTTTTCTCACAACTGATAGAAATATCTAAATTGTAATAGTTGAATTTTATTTCTTTTAAGCACACTGTAGCCCGTGCAAGGTATCATCTTGTCAGGTGTATCGCCAATACATCCTGGAGCATTGTTTTAGTTTTATCTGATGTGACTACTATTCCACATTCACAATATTTCTCATGTACAAGGACTTGTCATCTATGTTAAGCCTCCTACCTGGGTTTATAGCTATTTTCTTGGGGGGGNAATATTTCTCATGTACAAGGACTTGTCATCTATGTTAAGCCTCCTACCTGGGTTTATAGCTATTTTCTTGGGGGGGGTGGGGTTAAACACTTATCCTGAGTTGTGAATGTGAAATGGTATTCATGTCAGTCACATATACACTGCAGTTACTGGTGCTAGTATCGTATTGCTTTTCTTCTATTTATGCCCTATCCCTAACTTCTATTTTTTTTCTATATCTATCAACTTTACTCTTCTTCTTTGGCTGTCGTCTTTCTGTACTTCGTCTGCTTTGATTTTTTTTTTCAGGTGATGTGGTTTTCATTTCAACAGCGTTGTAAACCATCTACGTAATATGCACTTGCAAGACCGTCGAGAAAAGTTTTAAAAAAATAGAAAATTCTGATATTTCAAACAAATTTATTTAAAAATATGTATAAAGGAAAACACAAATCTCCATTATGCCTCTGCAAGTGTACGGCGTGTAAACTAACGGTGGTTCCAGCGCCCATAACATTATCCGAGCCTGCATCAAGTTCCAAAACATCCTGTGAAGAAGGAAATATGAGTGTTGCAGACATTTACTATAAAGAGTGCAAGCCATACAGATGGTCAAAAGAAGTGACCAACAAAAATGCATCGTTAGTATTTAAGGTGGAAAATGAAGATTCTACAACTATCCAGGACATCGAGAACGAAAGTGTGACCTCCAAGTCTGCTGATGAAGATGATGATGATTCGAAGTATGTATGTTCTACTGATGATGATGATGATGATGATGATGAAGCGAAATATGCATACTCTACTGATTATGATGAAGTGTCCGCATCTGCAAAGCAAAAGCATAAACGCGTTGCTGAAGAAGACGGCCACTTGAAGTTGGGACAGATTAAACGAAGATTCGAACCTAGTACTCTGGCCCAGAGGTATCTATAAACCTACTCATCACAGAAGAACATAGATGCAGACATGTATAGTGAACCTTCTGCGAAGAGTGACGTGAAGTCCGTNAAACCTACTCATCACAGAAGAACATAGATGCAGACATGTATAGTGAACCTTCTGCGAAGAGTGACGTGAAGTCCGTCTAGCTACTTATTTTCTGAAGACACCTTTGACCTGGTTCCATTGCAGAGAAGTGGATATCTTTCTGTCAGCAAAGAGATAAATTCGATGAATGGTTAACTCAGAGCTAATTACTATATTTAATGACATATTATGTACATATGCATATGATTTGACTAAGAATATGAATAAATACAGACAAAAAAATGTATTGTTATTTTTTAAATTCCTGTTGACTAAGAAATGTATCTACTGCTATGTGTAATTATAAATGGCTGGTAGGCTGCAAGTGCATGTCTTGCTACAGTAATAATTCCACACATAAACTTCCTACATCATAAACGGTTCGGAAATTACGGCCAACTATGCTTATAAGTTTGCATAGGCTGTGAATGCAAGAGCATGAAGTATGGTAGGGGTCGACTCCTCAGCTCGTCAACTCCTCATTGCCCAAAAAGGAGTCACTTAGCCACATTTTGAAATCATTGAAGCTATTTTGAAAAAAAAAAATTTGGAGGTAAATTAAGGAAATTTCAAGGAAAANAGCCACATTTTGAAATCATTGAAGCTGTTTTGAAAAAAAAAAATTTGGAGGTAAATTAAGGAAATTTCAAGGAAAAGGGGACTTTTTTAGTGAAAAAGTGACATTTCATAGGATATATGAGCCATTTTGAGGGGAAAAAGGGACATTTTGGGGAAAAAACCTCCTGCAAATGCATTCCTCCTGCTCTTGCATTCCTCCTCCCTTCCTCACTGTCACGAACCTGTGTTCGAATGCCCTTTAATTAACTGGGGCGTGTCACACTCAAAACCAGAACGAATGAATCGCTTGAGTTAGTGCAACTTGTTCTACGTCATACGTACTTTACCCAAGAAACACGCGCTTACATGACGACGATAATATACGAGACTTTTAAAGATTTCAATACGCATCAACACATTCACTAATTGAGAGAAATAATTTGCTGGGTGATAGGTCTGCACAGTTTAATCTGTTCTTTATTTGCCCATTCATATTTACCTTAATAGCCTGCAGTATGAAATGGAATCAGACATCTTACTTTTAAAGCAAAGAAGTTCGTACTAACTTCAAGTACAGAAACAAAAACGGAAAGGCACGTTTCAAAGAACTGGTTCGGTGATTTTTGGAAAGAAAACGGAAAACTATTTGAGATATAGTATCTACTGCCGGCGCAGTGCGTTGGGACCGAATAAACGCCAGGAAAGTTATTAAATTGCATGCGGAAACANACAAAAACGGAAAGGCACGTTTCAAAGAACTGGTTCGGTGATTTTTGGAAAGAAAACGGAAAACTATTTGAGATATATGGGACCGAATAAACGCCAGGAAAGTTATTAAATTGCATGCGGAAACGAATTCACTACTGCGTTTTGTAGTAATAAACCACATCTTAAAGGTTTTATATACACTGGAGAGCCAAAAAAAACTGGTANGACAACAAGCGTCTGGCAAAGTTGCTAGATCGGTTACTGCTGCTACAATGGCAGGTTATCAAGATTTAAGTAAGTTTGGACGTGGTGTTATATTCTGCGCACGAGAGATGGGACATAGCATCTCCAAGATAGCGATAACATTTGGATTTTCGCGTACGACCATTTCACGAGTGTACCGTGAATATCGGGAATCCGGTAAAACATCTAATCTTCGACACCGCTGCGGCCGGAAAAAAGATCGTAAACGAACGGGACAAACGACGACTGACGAGAATCATTAAACGTGACAGACGTGCAACCCTTTCTCAAATTGGCGCAGATTTCAATGCCTCCTGCATACCTTCAGACATTAGTCGAGTCCATGCCACGTCGTCTTGCGGCACTTCTGCGTGCTCGTGGGGGCCTTTCACGATATTAGACGGGTGTACCTGTNTTCAGACATTAGTCGAGTCCATGCCACGTCGTCTTGCGGCACTTCTGCGTGCTCGTGGGGGCCCTTCACGATATTAGACAGGTGTACCAGTTTTTTTAGCTCTTCAGTGTATAATACAATATAAGCTATAATACTAGACATCTCTGACGGCAGAAATATGAGCCAAATATTTTACGCCCATTTTGAACCAATAATGAATCGCCCTTCTGTGCTATAAAAGGGTAGGTATTCGTAATAGTCTGTTCACAGAGGAGGGGAAGGGGCTATAATTTTCTTGATTACTCAGAGGATATATTAGTTAAGTTAGACCGGTTACTCATTTAAAAACAGTACTTTATTTATTAAGAGGCAATTTTTAAAAGCTAAGGAGTTATTTATTCAGCTGTTGTGCTTGCTAAATCATGAATTCCATAGACGTCCTTGCAGACAGGTTTCTCTCCCATGTGCCAATCTCAACAGACAACTTACCATAAACGGGCTGTGATATACATGTCATACGACATTTAAGCTTGGTTTTTCGTGTTGCCATTTATGCATGAATGTGGTATTTGCCAACATGGCTGTTCAAAATCTCTCAAGCGCAGTAGTTTTATAATATATGTGTTTAATGTCCTAAACATCTGTTACACTGTTCTGCAGTTTGAAAGATCTGGCTCGTGATTAAGAACACTCATTGCGCTTATAATTTTGCGGTTGCATAAAATAGTCTTGAAACATACGTTAGTTTTCAAATGTATATGCGAAAATACAGGTTTATTATAAGTAAACGCTGTATGTGTGGTAAAAAAAAAAAATTATTCATGTATAATATTGCCTCATTTTATAACCAAGAGAATACTGAATAACGATCACTTCCTCGACCAAAAATTATTTAGAACCACCTTTTCAAATTGTGGTCCGCAGACTTTAGGGGTCGTTGAACTTGCAGGCAGGGTTCTGCGAGAGAAACCAATGTATTTTACTATCCATAAAACATGTTAACAATCTTGTAAGTATGGTAACTTATTTGTTGATTTTTGCAAATTTCGTTGTGAACTAAACTTGAGATTTAAAAAATTGGTTACAGTGAAAAATAAGCAGGTTGCATACATGAAAATATGTTATTATCTTGCATTAAAGGAACTATCGGGGCTCCAGCAAAAAAGGTACATCATATTAAAGAGGTCCGCAAAATCGCAAAGTTTAAAAGCCCCTGATCTAGGAAGTTCTTTATCGGCAGATAAAATGCCTGTCTGAAAGATTGGTGAATCCCTGCCACAGAGTAGGTAGGTATACAGAGGTGAAGCAGTCGACTATGCCACGAACTCCAGCCACACACGCCAGCAAAATGGCGTCATCGTCCAGCAACATACCAGAACGTCGTTCTCCAACCAGCGCGTGGTGACTTGCTTGCCAGCCAGTGGCCCAGGTGATAGGAAAATTTTCGCAGCATGCGGGTAGCCAATCAGACGCAAGACCCGTTCCCAGAGCCTCGCGCGGCTAATCAGCGAATGGGTACGTCCGCAACAGAGCAATCGCCACGCCTTTTCACCCTCTGTAAGCTTAACTATTCTTGTACTGGGAAACGTTTCTGGGTCTGTATCTACCGCCTGTGTCCATCTTCTTAATTTGTCACTTTGCGTGACAGACAACGCCACAAGATACTTTGCAACAAGAACCACCTGTTTCTCGCGAGAAGATTTATGCTCAGCACATACTTAGACATTCCACGTGCTCACAAGCAGGTGTACTTTGGATATTGGCCGGGTGTCTGTGCAAGGATACATTTTATATTTTACTGGGCCTATCAGAATTAAGTCACTCCGGCACTGAACTTCCGTGATTGGCTGGCAGACACCTCAGACGCGTGAGAGTTAAAAATCATCCAGCCACGAAATTGTTCCCGAAGTAACCTGTGTTTTCCAGTACAACTAGTAGTGGAAACTTTTCGCGATAAACACGTGGCCCTGTCTAGGACAATTTCAGTCGGCTTGTCCATGATTGAGCCCATGTTTCACATGAAAGGTATTTATGGTTGGTGCTGTACATATCAAGGAACCAATGTCCGGTATTTTGAGCATATTTCTTGTGGGAAGTCTGATTTGTGGGAATTTCTGCATTTCTCGTCTGTGAATGGTTTAAACTCACAACGAACACGCAGTAGGGCGTATCTCGCCCACTGGTTGCGAGAAGCACGCTTTATACAAGTACTGCGCACGTCAAAATGTTGAACTATTGCAACACTTGAGCTCGCAAGTGAATTCGGGTCTGAACGGGTTAAGTGCACGTAAAGAGTAAACCACGGCGTGAGTGCCCCAGAGGCCAAGAGCAGTTCCCAAATAAACGTCCTCGCGGCTTTAGGAACGTGGAGAGGGGGTTCCACACGCCATCCACCAATCATTGCTAAAGAGGGCCAACCTGCTGGACGTCGACCCGACCAATAGGAAGGCGTACAGAACGGCGGGACCAACCGGTCACAGGTCCCGTTCCCACGCACTCTTAAAAAAAAGTTTACTTACATTCGCGGGAAAATGTTACGGAAATGTGTAGTGAATGTGCGGAAACGCGGCCCGTTTGACTAAGAATGGAATTGATCTCTTCGTATGTAAATAAGAACCTCGCCGTATCCCCAAAAACTTCGAATTACGGGAGTGAGCATTTTCAAGGTTACGTGCAGTGTCGAATATAGGGCTCTGTTCACCCGGCGCAAGGAGTCCTTTGAGTGACAGCCTGAATTTTTTTCTTGAATTATTTTCCATACAAATACAAGAAATACTGCTTCATTAGCAAACGAAATGATTATCTTTGGGCAAATAAGAACATATTTATGTCCCGCATAAATAAAACCTATTCATTAAAAAAAAATATTATTACACTCACAGTACACATTTGCACTTTCCTAAATTTCTTGGCTGCAAATGTTTTAATTACCTCCTTGTATGATATTTTTCGAGCTATCTCATGATCGATGTTATAATTACATCTTCGTATGACTTTTCGAAGTTATTTTATGTTCGATATTTACGATACTACGATCTGTCAACCTTTCTGGTCGTACTGTACTTTAGAGATAAATTCAATAGAGCTTACGTTTCTTGAAAATTCTTGCATTTGAGGCAACGGTCATTGGTAAGGAGAAGTGCATTCTCATAGCTACAGCTATATTGGCATAGGCATCCTGAAATCCATTTTTTTTTNGGTCATTGGTAAGGAGAAGTGCATTCTCATAGCTACAGCTATATTGGCATAGGCATCCTGAAATCCATTTTTTTTTGCAAACAAATTCCAAAGGCTATAACTTACACCGTACTTATCTTTGAGAACAGATACAAATTTCCTCNATTTTTTTTTGCAAACAAATTCCAAAGGCTATAACTTACACCGTACTTATCTTTGAGAACAGATACAAATTTCCTCCTAATCCAGATATCTCGTATACCTACATACCGGCCTCTGGTGTGACAAAATTAAATGACTTCTATGTAGAAATCATAATTTACAATCAATATTTTTTTATAGACTCAAATCTTCTTCAGACATCATCTTCACGCAGTTCATCGGACATCTTGTATCGTTGCCTAATTTCTTTATAACACGATTACCCACGTTTTTTTTTTTTGGGCAATCTCTTGCGCTTTTTTTTTTTTACAATATAGTGTTATGAGCTTGCAATCAGGCGATCGCATTCTCTCGAACACAACTCCGGTAATTGGGACGAGCCGAGCGCACTAACCACAACGCAAGGAACCCCCTCCGACGGGGCGGGAGGGAGGTCTTGGGGTTTGTTAGTCAACACGCGCCCAATATTAAAGCTGGAAGCGCGGCGGATACGGTCTTGAGTCCTTGGTCGCCGAGATGAAGACGCCAGGAGATGAAGTGTGACGACCACCGTAACACGTCCACTTACATCGTCCGCACACATCAGCCTTCGGAGCCAGGATTCAGGAGAAGACGTTGTATTTAAAAAACGCCCAAACTAAATAATGTTCCGTTGCTATGAAATCATGTTTGCTTTTACTATATCACCGAGCTCCTCCGATTCGACTTACATGTATTGTAACGAGCTGTAACTAATATTATGAAAATACAACGAACTGCAAGCATACTTAATTCACTACATCTCTAGGTACTACGCATTCCCCCGAATGATTAAACGTGCATTTTAAACTAAAGATAAAATTTTANAATTCACTACATCTCTAGGTACTACGCATTCCCCCGAATGATTAAACGTGCATTTTAAACTAAAGATAAAATTTTAGCTATAGGCAGTTGTGCTTGATCCTGCGAACTAAAAAAAAAAAGATGAGGGCATTAACATTTTTACAGAAGCATCACCGGTGATGTTTTCCTTTTGAACCGACTTATTTACCCGATAAATTTGACATAAGTACATAAACACAGATAACGGTGGTTAAACTTTCGACTAGCATTCTGAAGGACCGGGGTTCGAATCCCGGTCCGGCCATCCTGATTTCTNAATTCACTACATCTCTAGGTACTACGCATTCCCCCGAATGATTAAACGTGCATTTTAAACTAAAGATAAAATTTTAACTATAGGCAGTTGTGCTTGATCCTGCGAACTAAAAAAAAAAAGATGAGGGCATTAACATTTTTACAGAAGCATCACCGGTGATGTTTTCCTTTTGAACCGACTTATTTACCCGATAAATTTGACATAAGTACATAAACACAGAATAACGGTGGTTAAACTTTCGACTAGCATTCTGAAGGACCGGGGTTCGAATCCCGGTCCGGCCATCCTGATTTCTGNATAACGGTGGTTAAACTTTCGACTAGCATTCTGAAGGACCGGGGTTCGAATCCCGGTCCGGCCATCCTGATTTCTGTTTTCCATGGTTTCCCGAAATCTAATCCAGGCGAATGCCGGGATGGGTCCTTTACAAAGTCCATGGTCCATTCCTTCCCCGATCCCTCCCCTCTGAGCAACTTGCTCCTTCTCTAATGACCTCGCTGTTGACGAGGCGTTAAGCCCAACTACCTACCAACAACGAATTCACATTTTTTTTTTTTTTTCACATTCAACAAAAACAAGTCGGCCGCTGATTTTGTTTCTTTATTCATCATATAACTGGTTTTGAGATAATTTAAGAGCCGCTATGATTTTTTTCTACCTTCGAGTGAACTGCCTTTTACAGCTTCCAGCTTTGTTGGCCATCTTGCAGTACTTGATGCCTTGAAACTGATTGTCTGATGAATTTTCAACATTTACCATCTGTAAGTAGATGCTGAAAAAAAAAAAAAAAAAGTGAATAAATGCACTGGACTATGCCAAGAATGCAACTACCTCTATGAAGTTACTAACAGCACGAACTCCAGCTAAACTGAGAGAACTGCAGCTAATGGAACAAAGTAGGTTAGCTCATTGTCATCAAGCTCTCGTGCTTTAGCTGATTTTGACCTCCATGTTTTCACCATTGTCGTATGACTGTCCTCGGCAGTTTTAAATAGCCAAGCAAAGATTTTTTTTTTTTTACGTCTTAATAATCGATTCGCTTAGAACAAAACGATAATTTTTTCTCTTTGAGTAACAAAAATAATGAAACTTTAAACTATTTCAAAATCACAATTACTTATTTTAACATATCCAAAAATCTGAGACATTTGTTCCCAAAGGCTCACATCAGGTGTTCGGTCAAATATCATAGAAAAAGATTTTGCTTCTCTGACACCATTCAGGATGTAATCCCTAACTTTTTAAGCAATATTATTCTTAAGAACTCATTATGAATATTGTGGGAGAAGTTGAAGAAATAACTTATTTTGCCTTACTTATGGAAGTTTTAATGATCTCTCAGAGGTTGGTGGTTTTTATAAACAAGTTAAAACCGTATTCAACAATTTCTCACCCTTCGAGTCTGCAATTTTTTTCAAAATTTTCATCTGAACTTCCAAAAGGACTGCACTGTCTTACTAAGTATGTAAATATATTCCATACCCGTACACGTTCATCCGCCCGATACAACTGTAAACGAGACTCGTCAGATCAGGCAACGTGTTTCCAGTCATCAACTCAGGTTACCGTCACAACCGCCCGGGTCCGCAGGCGTAAAGCTTTGTGTCGTGCAGTCAACAACGGTACACTAGTGGGCCTTGGGCTCCGAAAGCCCATAACAATGATGGTCCGTTGAATAGTTCGCACGCTGGCACTTGTTGATGCCCCAGCATTGAAATCTGCGCCAATTTGAGAAAGGGTTGCACGTCTGTCACGTTTAATGATTTTCGTCAGTCGTCGTTTGTCCCGTTCATAGTGCTATAAAAAGGCCGGTGTCGCTACAGCTTCTAAACTACAAAATGCGGATTCCTGATATTCACGGTACACTCATGAAATGGTTGTACCCGAAAATCCAAATGTTATCGCTACCTCGGAGATGCTATGTCCCATCTCTCGTGCGCCGTCTGTAACACCACGTTCAAACTCACTTAAATCTTGATAACCTGCCATTGTAGCAGCAGTAACCGATCTAGCAACATTGCCAGACGCTTGTTGTCTTATATAGGCGCTGCTGACCGCATCGCGTTACTCTGATTGGTTCCATACCTCTGTTATTTGCATACGCACGCCTATACCAGTTTTTTTTGGCTCTTCAATGTACTTCAATCCTTTAACAAGAAGCTTATACATTTACTTTGCAGTACGTCTCGTTTTATATTCTTTTTGAAAAATGTATCACTAACCAATTTCTTAAAGGAAAGCAAAAAGCTATTAGAAGTCTCAGGGTCATTAATTTCCGTGAAGTCATGGCATACGATAATTCTTTATGCGATGAAAATAGCTTCACTGTTGACACACGTGAGATGCAGTTGTCAGCTGGCAAGGCTTTCGCATCAAGTTATTCTTCATTTTAACTGTTTGTCCAACCCGTACTACGTTAACATTTATAAATAACGAGATATCGTTCCGTTACCAAATTAGCTAACTTCACAATTTAAATAAACATATTGTGTCAAAGTTATCGCAAGGTCACTGCTGTAACGACTTCTCAACATCCCTGCGATCAGCGGTACAATTAAACTGCCCCTGACTTGAACTCTGAAATGAATGTCTCACCCAACGGGTTAAAAAGACAAATCGCCTGTTTACAAGTGTATAAGTATGTAACGTTCACCAACGGTTACATTAAACATTTAACTTACTGTTACGTGACATAGTAAACGTCACGTCATTTCGTGGTTGGAAGCGTGCTGTGCTTCAAGTATCTGCTTGAAGTCTTCGTGTTCTGAACACGTTTACCTTCAGTTGAAACAAGCGAGAGGTAAAGTGACCACAGGAACTCCCATTTCTTTCGATCTCTGTTTTACCACATACCGTCGTGCTATCGACCATCACGACAATACGCAAGCTAACTGGGCGGTACAACCTTCGCGTATTAGCGGAATGTCAGCCACTGAAGTGTACACTAGATTTTGTCCAAATGAAGGTACCATTCATGTGTAAGGTGTTTACAATCACAGAGTGTTCATTTGAGTTACCATCCAAAAGTAATTATTTAATCCAGGAACATTGGTGTTGCCGAGATGCAGCGTTCTTGTAAAAACCGGCGAAACAATGAATGTCCGTACGAATGTATATTTTTTTTCAAGAGCTCAGAAATACGTATGTTAGCATTACCCGAGCCGCACACGGACGTAGTTCTGCCTATCGATACGGAGTCAGTAGAAATAAAAATATACAGAAGCGCAATTGTGCGACTACGTCCCTTTCACGTAGTATGTACATGCGTACACTTGGTCTCTTAATTGGTTGCGCGAGACTCTAATATCAGTTCTTGTGTCCGATTGGTTACTGCTTGCTGCGAAAAAAAATTTCCTGTTCGTTGGGTTGCTCTGTGTTCAGTTAGTCCCCACACGCTGATTGGCGAACCATGTTTCGCTTCCGTATTCCTACGTATTCTGCGATGTGGCCTTTCCTGTTTGCATCCATTTGATCTATTTTATATGCATAACAGTGCACAAATATTAGACAAGTCTTACAAAACCACATAATACAATCCACAACCTAGTTATACCTACATATGCAGGTCGGGTTATGCATACAAATTAATTAATTAAAGCCAGCCATTTTTTTTTCTCCCTCTTCTTGTCCGTGGTAGGCTACCAGTACCTAGAAAAGCATCTTCGTTACACAGAAACGAAAGAAAAAATATAAGGAAAAGGAAACAATACATGAGTAGAATGTAATATTATCGTTTTTGAATGGAGAAAGCATGTACCGTAAAACAAAATTCTTCGGCTTCTTTTTAAAGAGTTTTGGGTTCGAGAAAGATTTCTTGTATATGCTGTGGAAGTTTGTTAAAAAAAAGCTGACTGCCAGAGTAGGAAGGCTATTATTTACAACTTTTAAATTTACTCAGTGCATGTGAATGTAATTTTTTATTCTGGTGTCACGCCTGTGATGGAATTAGTTTTGTGTCGTAACGGGAAGGTGGTGGTAGTGGACAACTACCCATTTATTGAGTATTCTGATTTTCCGTCGTGTAAATCCGACGGAAACACAGCATCTGCCCTGCCCGTCTTTATGATAGTAGTCGCATGAGGTTCGGAGGGAGGATTGGTGAAATGTGAGAGATTGTCCAGCTTTCAGGGCGCCAACTGAAGCCCTGTAGAAAACGAGTCGCATAAGATGTAGCGCCCACACACTGTAAAGCAAGATACAACAGTCGAAGTACTCCTTTTCCACTGCAAACAAACTATTCATAAGTGTCAATTTCAAACACTACGTTTTTTTACGTGACCAAAAATGGCGTCTAAGAAATCAAGTTTCCCACGCAAGTGTTATAGTGTTTCTTCTCCCGACACATATCAAAAAGTAATTACAATTATTTAAATAAAACTGTATGATAAAAAAAGTAACTGCAAAGTTTTAATTTGTTTTTAAAAAAACCAGCAACGAAGTTTATTAAAAAATGGAATGGAGTTTTGTGATTATGTTTGCACAGTGGATTAAAAAAAAAAAAGGAAGGAAACTTGAATTTGTTGGCAATTACTTAGTTCATTAAGGTATGTAAATAATTGAATTGTTGCGTGATGGACCACCCAGGGGGAGAAGGGGTGAAGGAAGTGGCGGGGAAGGGGGTGCGCGATACATTTCATAATACGAGGCTTGTTGCAGGTTTTAATTTTCCTAAAGCAGATGGCCGAGGGGTAAGTAGGAGGGGGGTGGAGGGGCAACGACACAGGCCCGGGATCCGGGATTGGGTAGTTTCTGTATGACGAGAATGTATACATTATTGTATTTTTTTTTGCCGCCCGAGTTGTTTCCAAAATGAAAACAATGTTTTTTTTAGCGCCCCTCCAACCCNGGAGAGGCTTAAAGAGGAGCAGGTTTTTCTTCCGTCTCCGTCGCTCCTCCCCTCTCTCCATAGTTGAACGCGGTATCGCCGTCTCTCTCGCGCGGTATTGAAGAGGAAAATGACGAGGAGGGATGGAGGAGGGGAGTTTGCGCTAGGGGGGGAAGGGGGAACGCCCCGGAGCGTGGAGCAAGCGGTGCAGCTCTCAAGAGGCCAGAACTATTTACCAGTGCGGCGCGGTAGGTTCGTGGACGCGGCACGTTCGACAAGGACGGCGGTTTAAGAAGCGGGTCATCGCCTTGGGGGGGATTCACGTGCGACTTCCGGAGCGTGTGGATAGTTCCCGTCTTTCGGAGGGGTGGTTCCCGTCGGTTGTTGTTCGCGGGAAGTGCTGAGGACAAACAAACCAACCAACCCTCTGTGTCGGCGTGCGAAACATGATCCAGGCGACCTCGGCTGGAGACCCTCCGCCTAGCCGCCAACAGACTCGGTCGGCCGCCGCCTAGGTGACAAGCAGCTCGTNCGGCTGGAGACCCTCCGCCTAGCCGCCAACAGACTCGGTCGGCCGCCGCCTAGGTGACAAGCAGCTCGTCGTTGAAGACCACCACCACCCCCCTCTCCCTTGCACGTCGAGCTCGCGAAGCTAAGTGCCCGTAGTTGCGAAGAACGACGGCGTCGTGCCAGTGCTGCTGTTACTTTCCGCAGCCCTACGGGCCGTGCGAGGCTATGGAGGCGACCTACTGCATGGGAAGCGACGTCGACGTTTGTCGCATGTTCGACCAGTATCTCTACAAGGTGGGTGCAGCCCCTCTCTTTACCTAGCTACACCCCTAACCTCAACCCGGTCCTCGTGGCCGCCGAATAAGTGTGACCAACGACACGATGTGAAACTGTCCGGTCGGGATAAACGATTTCCCAGTGTTGTGCAATCCTCTTGTTTTTTTTTTTTCTCCGAAGTGAAAGCAGATGAGAATTGTGGAAATCATTTCCTCGCTTGAATTTCACAATCCTAAGCTTTTATTCTTCTGTTTTTCGAAATTTTTCCCTAGAATGTTTTATTTCGCAAACTCGCGCGTGTAAGCAACACGGAAATACTGGCCGCTCGTGAGTTTTCGTTGAACATGACACACGACACGAGTGAGTGACAACTTTTTTTTTTTTTCTCTCATTTGACTTTTGACAGGCCTTTCTTTGGCGTGCACGTTTTCGTATTAAGATTTATTTTTTATTGAAATAGCTGCGTAATAAAAGGGGCTGACATTTTAAATTGCGATTCCGGGGAATTTAAGATACGCGGATTTATTCCGAAGTTATGTACCACACCGTCATAAAAAGAGCATAGTGCGTGTTACCTGTCGATTAAGCAACTCGTTAATACAGTAATTAAATCTAGTAATGTGTTATTACCACTGTTCAGCTGCCTGGTAAAGCAACAGGCGTGATGTGTGTCAAGCGGTTGACAGTACTTCCGAATCGTGTTAGCTGTGTGTCTCATTAAGCGATAAGAGAGGAACGACTTGGACAAGAATTGTGTTGCCTTTAATGAACATTCCGTACTAGGCGTGTACATGTAAATCGAAACAACCGTTGGCTAGTGTTTGAAATTCCGTTTGTATTTGCACATCTCGAATGGGTTTTTTTTTTTCGAGCGTAGCATTGCCTATTTCTAGTTCACGTCGTTTACGAGTAATTTCACGTTCCGTGCATTCGGGCCTACAACACGTGACTCACATACATTATCGGATTCATTATTTTAGGCATTTCTAAAGAAAATGTATAGTTTTTAACTAAATATTACCTATTTTAATGCTTATTTTTTTGCGCGTGTTGGAGATATTTGTTTATTACGCTAAAACCACTGTTTCATCTACTCGTATTTCAGAAAATAGCTAATCGTGTTTACTGTTAGTAAACCACTATCAAAATTGCAAACCAAAAAACTTCGAAAATATCTTTTTTTTTTTTTTTTTTTTTTTTTTTTTTTTTTTTTTTTTTTTTAAAAAAAATTTNTATGTTTATGTTACAAAAGACTCGCTTCGAAGATAGCGGTAGTGTGTTTCAGCGGTCGTATACGATGTATTACTTTCAAATCACGACTGAAAGCCTGCCGGTAACGAGGAAAGTGGTAGCGTAACGAAACTGCCTCCGGCATCACGAAACACTCAAACGATATAGGCTGTTCAAGGTAAACTGAACACTTCTGAAAGCCCCTGCTCAAGAGCTACTTGTATGCACATAGTGTATTATTCCGCCACATAACGTAAAATTAACATTAACACGGCCTCGTCACTTTATTCTTGCGTCGGTTAAGTGAAAACGTGAAATTGTAAAAAAAAAAAATTATATTATACAAATTTGCAATTTTTTACACTCATGTGCATTAAAAAAATTGGATAGTTTCAACATTCACGAATGTTTACCTAAGACTTTTAATTGTACGTCTGGATATGGAACTACTTTCTTTCCATCGTTACTAACTTCAGTGGGCTGGTGCAAGTGAGTGTGCCCGTTAAAAAATATATATGCGAAATAGAGTCAGTGGAAAAGTTTCGAGTTCAAAAGTACTGAACCGTGAACAGCCAACTTCAGTGCACAAGACACGGTTGACGCAACGTCTGGAAAGCGGTTCATTCCTACACGGGCGGGTTTGTCGGTGACTACAAACCCTTTGCCAGGTTCGCGTTGATCGTCTCGCCTCACTTCTCGCGGGCAGGTGTGAACGCCCACTCGGATCGCCCGCACAGTTACGCCGCACGTCATCCACGATGTCTTCGACGCCCACGGAGTAGAGCACGGTTCGCTGACGGCCGTGTAGAAATATTTCATGAATGTTCGTGCTTCCCGAGAAGGTTTTTTTTTTTTTTTTTTTTTCGAAGCCGCCTGACACTGGCAGAACCGTCGACCTGTTTGGGTTTCCTGGAAAGCGATTGTGTGCGACACCGACTATGCCCAACATTTTTTTTCTCTGACGTTGGGTTAAAAAGAAAAGAACGCACGGCGAGTTAAATAGGCTACTTCGCATCGACACGTTTCGAACTGCTTAATGTTGTGAAAGCTGCGGTAAATAGTTTTTTCCCATGCAGTCGGTGGTTTTTAACATTTTGAGATCTTAATATAATGTTAATAAGTGGTCCCGATGTCCTCTCAATTGTTTAGGCTGTGTTGCGACTACGTAATATGTAAGTGTACATAATTAAATAAATGTTCAAATACAACAGTGTTCAACGAATTTGTTAAGATATTACCACCCGTTGCTTTGTCAAAAGTTTTATCTTTTCAACAGCGTGTTTTGTTTAATGTAAAATAGTTTTGGTTTAGCCAGAATTCTTGTCATTTGCAATTAACCTGTTTAATTTAACTGCAGGTGCACTTAAGGTTTTTGTTTTAAATGACGTCTTTGATTTGTAGGGAAAAAAATTATTGTGTGCCCAAATCAACGAAATGTGCGTAATTTAATTTATTTGATATTTTAATAGACACGCGTTATAGTAATGGCATCTTCACAATTCCGTAAAATATTTCTTGCTGTGTTTTTCTATTTGTTTTAAAAGTTCGATAATGTTTCAGAAAAAATAAAACATCGTAAAATGTAAAGCCAGAGAAATGTTGCGGGTTGCTTGAACAATTTCGAGGTCTGATCCACGACAGATTTTGACCTTGAGATAATTTTTAAAAAAATGTTTAATTGCGGATCAGACAAGTGCGCGAAGGTTCGTCTCGCTTTTTCAAATTTTAGTTGGTTTACGTATTAAAACATTCGAATTAAAACTTTAAAAAATCCGCACCATCAACTGTATACATTTTTGATCGTGAACACGCAAGTGTAAAACTTGCGGTAATGTTGGCAATGGCGTGGCGTGTCGTTAAAAGCGTAACCCTAAAATTGGTATTTACTGAATTGAATATATTTGTATGTGACTACGGGCAGACTTGGACCAACTGTAGCACGTTTATATTTCTGACAGTTCCGCGATGTCATTTGACAAGCGCGTGTACGCTATCAATTTAATATGTCCCCGTCAGTGTCGGTGTAAACGTGTGGCGGGAGAGTATACAGAATGGAGGAAGAATAACGCTGGAATCACCTAGCTCCGGATAACCATGACATGACACGACAAACACATTTCCAATGTGGCTGCTTGAATTGACAGCACGACAGTTTACACGAAGGTTAGGTGTTTTTCGGCACCGTCAACACGAGCTGTTTTGCCTGATAAATAAGAGTAAAGAATATAAATAGGAAATTATTTTCTTTCTCGTATGGAAATTTTGACATTCTTGGGTTGGCTTACGCTGGTTTTCAGAGTTGTCTTTTTTTTTTTTTTTTTTGACAGGTTGTAGTCAACACGAAGCTCAAGGGAATTGTTTGATGTTAACAGGTGAAATGGAATTGTTGATTCCGCTCTCGTACCTCCATATACTGTGCGTCTCACAAAATAACTAAATTCTTTTGATGGGTAACGACTTCGGGGATGCAGTTGGAATCAATTCATAAACGGCGAGTTTTAAACGCATGGTATTTTAAAAAAAATAGATATTCACTTGTGGACGTGCCCTAAATTAAACAGGACTTTAAAATGGTTTACCTAACCGCGAAGCTCGACGGCGTTATCGTGCAGTTAGCGAGGGAGGATGGGATACATACAGACTCCCTGTGAACGGAGATTATGTAGAGAGACTTCTTGCAACCACGAGAAGTGGAAAACATCAACGTGGGAGAGTGCAAACTAATGCTTTCGCCAACTTTGTGAGCAAATACTCAGCCACGTTGATCCATTTACGTCGAGCTATTTCGCACGTCTGGAATTTGTACACGTGTAGAAACTTCTGTAGATTTACGGAAACTTTTACGGAGATGTGGAGTTAAATTACAGGAAGGCACTTCGTAATGACGAATAACGGAAATGAGTTCCGTAAATATAAAAAAATACGGAAGCTCTCCGTATTTGTATGGCTTCGATTTTGATGCACGAACAATGCAGATGATACCAGAAGCGTATGAAATCACGTCTTCGCGATACTTCTTCGTGTAAAATAGCAGTAGGTGAGTGGCGAACCACTCATGGAGTGCCAATTCGTCGAATGTTGTTCAAATTCCGCTACAGGACGAAACCTTCTATATACACAGTGGAACACGCACGTAATGAAAATAAAACTATTTTTTCGTAACCTCGTTTTATAAACCGCAATTAATAGCAAGCGCCCCAACACGACTCGTAACTACGTGAGGAGTGTTTGTCACTTTCACGTAAAATCCATATTTACAAATTATTTCGTGTAAAGGTGTGGTAGGTGTGTGGTTCGAGTTATTTACTGTTAATTTTTCGAGATTCGTGTTCAAATCTCACTACACGACAAAATATGTTTAATTTTTCTGTTATGCACAGTGAAATACCTGCATAACGAAAACAAAGCCTTTTTTTTCTTATCGCTGTTTGTAAACCTGAAATAAAAAAAAACTAAATCGCACACACACTAACATGACTAGACGCTGAGAGGTGCATGCACCATTCTACATTAATGGCTAAGGCGTTAGACTGTAGAAATAAAATTCCTAATTCAAATTCCGTTACCAGACAAAAATGTTATGGCCATTTTATACACAATGAATGAATCACCCACATAACGAAAGTAAAACTTTTTTTGTTTGCCCTTTTTATAATGATCAGATTTAAAATAATTAACTTGCAAGTTTGTGGACACGTTCTGTGAATTCACGGAGATTTTATGTAAAATTTACGGAGAGAACGTTATTGAAAAAAAAATAAGAGACCGTAATTTACCGTAGATGGTTTGTAATCGGTATTTTCCGTAAGTTTACGGGCATTTGTTCTAACAGTGTACATTTTATTGCTGCGCATGATGATATGTTAAATCAGCTCGTAGGAAGAACGGCTTGTTCACTCATGATTATCCATAACAAACTTCTTCAAATTTTGCTATTGCGAAAATATTTTTAACTTTTTCCTGTTGGCATAGTCACCAGGCAGAGTTTTACACCCAAACGAGCTACTTTGCTACTTTGTAAATCTTGTCCCCCGTAATGTAAAAATGACAGACTAAGTACGTTGGAATCTTTTGAGTGGGTCGGGCGCGTTCAACGCAGTTTCGAGTATGTGACGTCATGCCGCCGCCGTCAGGGACGCTCGACGACGCTCGTGAGTCGGTCATCGTGCAGACACTGAGCGCTCGCGTTCGTGATATTAACAATTGCATTTCCTTGCGCCATCCTATAAAGAAGGACTATTCAGTTGCGTATTCGTACATTTACGCGCTTGTAATAACATCCCACACGTAAAAAAAGTCTGTATCATGTTGTGCACAATGTTTAAGAAGGACGGACGTGTGTGATGCAAGTTTGTAATAGTTATACCCAATCTTTTCATGCTTATTCGTATCGTAAATGTATGCGTAGGAAAATTATAACTCCATGCAGCACACACACGTGCTGCACTGACTTTATGCCACACAATATTTATTTCCGTGTCATTGAAATACACGGCCACATTTAATACCGACGCCCGCCATATTGGTTAACTACGAAATTCTAGCCTGCCGACTGCTCGTGAGCAGTTGATACGTCCCGACTCCACTCGTGACGTCACTCGACCTTCGTTTCAAGCTTAGAACACCGAGCAGTGGTATGGAGCCGACAGTTGTAAAGAATCTATTTTTTTTCGTCGGAAGGAGAGACTTGGAATAACCCCCCCAGGACTCGTCGGTCTGGCCCGCGGACAAAATGGTTTATCAGCATTTATTTTTCAAATTTACCTTAGCATAGAATTACCTAATTTAACTTCACCTGTATTCATCACCATAGCGTAAAACTTGTAATAAAATTATATACTTCACTTTCTGCATCCTCGCGTAAACAAATTGACTATGCATAACGAACCACGACTTCTTAACGAATGAGTGTGGCCCGTCAAACATTGTAATTAAAGTAGTCGTAGGGGAAAACTAATTGAAATATTCTTGCCGTCCTCACAACTCCCGAGTCAGGAAACGGGTCAACTGAAGCCCCTGAACTTGTATTTCAAGTTGTGTGTACTTTATGAATAGTTCATGAAAGTATTTTACTTAATTTGAAATGTGTTTTCAGCCCACCGTGCTGTCGTGGAATTGACTGTCAGTGCAGACGTTCGTTATCGAACTGTACGCTCAGAAGTTACAAATCGGTTCCAGATTTATTGCAGCGATTACTTGGTATCTCTTCTTTGCCGAATAATTTATATCCCTCGAAACCCACGGCAGTGCCGCTTAGGTTCAGCCGCGAAAACGTGTTCTCGTGAGAACTATTCGCAAAGCCACGTTACTGCACGCTCGTATGTTCTAGAACGTTCCGAAGACCACGCTGTCTACCAAAAGTATTTTCTCACTAAAAAATCTCAGCTTCGTTGCTTGATATTGTGAATGTATATAAAACAAGGGGCCGGGGGGGAATTTTCCTTTATTTTAATCCTTCCAAAATTTTTGCGTACATTTGTTAATCAGAGATTCGATTTAAAATTAAAATTACTGCAGACGTATTCAATGACGTTTGGAAGTATTATATTCACAGTGAGCTGTCTGAAATATGTATTTTACTCAAGTAGAAATTGCCTTTTGTATATGGGGCCTATTGCATATATTTGCTTTATGCGAACGTAATATTATTGCCATAAGCTAATTTTATGAGCATTTTAAAAATAGATCTATGTATTCCGTTTGCGGAATTTTCCCTCTTCTGCTTATAAGTGAACTGATTCTACAGTATGACTGTCAATTGTAACTGTGAGTTTTCTGTTATGTTATTTCCTCCTTTGAGTGTGTTTGTGTGTGTGTGTACTTTCGTACACTTGCATTGCAGAACTTTATCTACTAGTTAGTTCTACTTACTATTTTTCGTTTAATTTTTAATTAAAAAGAAACAAATCCTAGTTTGTAATTCGTAATTATGCGCTATTGTTAAAAAAAAATAAGGCCCGGGGGGGGTGTGTTTTTTAAGTCGTCGGTGTCGTAGACTAGTTCGATGTTATGTGCTCTGATAAATTTCCCGTCTCTGCAAAACGTAAACCTCTGACAACATTATTAGCATATTCTGGCCTATGTCTTCCTATTAGCATATTAAAGTGTAAAACCTCTGTAGTTCTTTTTTCCTTTCCCTTTCCCCCCAAGCCCTGCCCCTACATCTAAGATTATTAATCCTTAATGTCCTACCTGCCCGTCTGTAAGATAGTCGTGTAATATCGACGTTCAGTATTTACGTAAATATTTTATATGTGGTTGGCCGAGACTACAGATAGATAGATACATGTCTCCCATGAAGCTCCATGTTCTAATGGCTATGCTGTGTGGTTTTTCATTAGTTCCCAGTCTCACCGCTATTGCGTGTGTTGTGCTGCACAGTTCACAGTTAACAAAATGCATATATTTAAATTAACGTTTTGTTTTGATGTTACTTATTTTTTCGACAAATTTGTTTGTGGATTTCTTTAGTTGCGTTAACCGTAACGGCAAACCCTCGGTTTCCTACGCTACTTGGAGTCGCAAGCCCTACGTATAGTCTTCGTTAGTATCGCATCACCCGGTCCGCTGGCCTGCAAACCGAGCTGGACCGGGGGAGTTGTTGGTTCCCACAGCTGTGAACCGCAACGGCGAGCGCGTGAATCGTCGTGATCGACCGTGACACGCGACCGGTCAAATCGAAAGCTACAGGCCCCAGGGGTCTGCTTCCTTATCGCTTATCGAGATCAAAACAAATTAATCTCGACCGACTTCGACGGGAGATAACGCCGGAGTCTGTTTACAGTTTCATTACACTCGCTGTGTTTGCCGATAAGCGCGCGTTTATATGTTGCATCACCTGCGATTACGTAAATGCGCGCGCATATGCCGTCATTACCCCTGCGTTAATACCTTCAACTATCGGCCGACAAGCCCGGCATCATGCGGCACGGGGTGGTTTTTCTCTAATTACGCCAGGGCGTAAATCTTGTCGTGCGTGTGTCCTTTTTAGGGATGAAATGTGTAGTCGGGTATGCTGCGTTTGTCCTGCTAGCCGTTTTTCATTGTTAATGACTCGGTAAACTTAAATCTATCTGTCTCGCTTTCCCCCTCCCCCCCTCCTCACCCTCTTTATCTTCCTCTTCTATTTCTAGCCCCTCGCACGTTACGCCCGTGTGCTGGATAACGCCGTAATTAACGCGATGTCGGTTATGGATGCGTCGTTCTAGTGGACGTTTGCAGTCGGTCGCCCTGATAACACTCCAAGTTAACCGAACTGACAGTGNACGCGATGTCGGTTATGGATGCGTCGTTCTAGTGGACGTTTGCAGTCGGTCGCCCTGATAACACTCCAAGTTAACCGAACTGACAGTGAGAGGTTCATCAACAAAATAGCACTTTAAAATGGCAAACACGAGAGCTCCCGAGCGGTTAAATGTTTTTGCGGTCTGAAGGGATGAAATTACAACGGTGGAAAACGTTCCGACCTATCTNTTTTTTTTTTTGTTCCAGCGCCGTATTACAGCCACGTGTGTGATTCCCTAGGAACAGCGTATCTCAATAAACATAATACTATCGTTTTGTTGTGTTCCACAGATTTTTACGGCGTCGCTTACTCCGTTCCACTATTATCAGCGGGGAAATTTTCGAAGTGGTAAATCAGAAATTTTTGTTTCCCCATATTTGACAAATTTACATTCTTGTATCTGGGGGGTGGGAGATCTTTCCATAAAAAGGTTATAGTTTCGTTACATAAAGTTCGTTTGCGATAAACCAAAATTAATAACTCTTTCATTGTGCATTGTCGAAATTAAACTATGAATCAGAGGTGTCATTAATGTGGGACGTACTGTTTTTTATCCCTCATTCCAAAAACTTTACTTTTGAAATATTTACAACTTCATCCTCGGATTTAATTTCGACGAGATGAATCTGCCTCATATTTTGAGTAGTGTGCTCCTTTTCTGCATTACGGTGCGTTTACTTCAGTAACAACTTAAATAATATGTTGCAGATAATTTCGCACTATTAAACAGTTAAATCTTCAAGTCGTATACATAATTCTTCCTGGAAGCTATGCAAATGTTTCACACTTTCTCCACGTGATTGAATCATACTTACCGCGATGACTTGCAAGTGCCGGTGTAAAATAAAATGCAACTTATTCTTCAGTAGTTCAACTTCTTTTAATCTTTGCCAAAGTAATATGCGCCCGAGTAAGGTCGCATGTGATTTCTCTTTGCGCCGTTGTACTGATAGAATTTAATTAATTATTCTGCTTAAATCCAGTAGTACTTTGTGTTGGATTCCAGTTTTCATATGGACTACCAGTTAAGTCTTAATTTTTTTTTTAATTGCCAGTTTGGGGGCTGTTAATTTAGAACTGAGGAGGAATTGTGCATATTTTAAGATATAGTTCAATTCAAAATGTAATTCGTTAAATTGTAATCAGTAAAGTTTAGTTATTGTTAGCTAGAAAAGTTCCCCTCCCCACTTGTTTGTTAATAAGTTACGTGATCCTTGCAACTGATATTAAAAACCTTAATTCATTTAACTTTTACATTCTGCTCATAATTCTGTTGTATTTTTTTGCCAAATGATATGGTTCTTTAAATCACTGGGAAGGCTGTGTGTTTTCCAACAGGGATTATAATTACAGATTTAACGATCGGTGTTTTTATGGTGCAGTAATTTAAAAAGGTTCTTAATTTACGAGCGTGGATAACGGATTGGGTACGTGTGCAGATAAACACAGTCCTAGTCGCCGTGATTGAACGGCAACTTCTCAAAACTGACCTTTAATGGTCTGTTCTTTTAATTAGTTTTACGGCGCGCGTTGGGCATCTNTTGAACGGCAACTTCTCAAAACTGACCTTTAATGGTCTGTTCTTTTAATTAGTTTTACGGCGCGCGTTGGGCATCTCGTGTGTTGTAAACGAGAAGGTCCACAACTGAAAGCATCCAGCAACCTAATTTTTTTAATTACGATGAGTATAATGTCCTGTCTTTGCTTGTTATGCGAAGAATAATACGGATTATTTCTCCTTCAGAACGATGAAATCCGAGCATTTTAATAGGAATTTTGTGTTCGGACAATTTGGAACAGTCATCTTTTCTATTTGAAATTATTATTTAAAATAATATTTTAACAATTTTAGATATACGTTGGAATGTAGTTCGAGAAATGCCACATTAAAAATGTATTTTCACTTGAAAAAAAAACTTGCTATGATAAGTTTTTCGTGGTTGTTCTAGTGTTTAACAGTATCTTACAAGTAAGTTACATCCCACCAGCAATAAATTTCTGTACTTAAAATGTTCGTTTTGTCGTGGCCACTCAAAAGGCCGCCATTTATTGTATATCATTTTACGCAATAAAAGCACAGTGGGTGAAACAGTCGCTTATTCTACGAACTCCAGCCACACACGCCAGCAAAATGGCGTCACCACTCACTGGCCATTGTAAAAGCACATACACGGGCGGAGATATATCGGTGCACTACGTGGCATAGCAAGGTTCAAATGAGAAAATAATCTTCGCGGAGTTTTGAAGGAGGAAACGTAGGGGGCAGTGTAGGGGAGGGTTCTCGCCGCTGGAGGGAGGGAAACCACGTGACACTGCTGGAGATAGATATGCCATACTGGTAACATCGCTCTCTAGTACCGCGCTGCGCTATTCACGTTTTTTTTCTACGGGTAATATCCACGCGTGAAGCAGCTCTCGCGCAACCGCTCTCGGCCGCTGTCACAACTAAAATGAACAACCTCGCCCCTTCGTGCGGCGGTATTGGAATCTCCCTACTCGCCCGGTGCGTTTTGGACTTCTGCGCGTTTTTTTTTTCTCATTTGGATTTCACTATAATAAGCATTTGAGCACCAACATAGGAGAAGAGGAGGTAAATAAGAAACTGCATAAGCTGCGAAAGTAAATGC
>NQII01000935.1:600212-620631 GCA_002778355.1 Clitarchus hookeri | reverse complement strand
CCCACCTTTCCCCTTGCACTCTTTATTGATACTTGCCCCGGCTCCCAGTGTGTTTGGCTTCGCTTCGAAATTTCCGTGATTACGCTTGTCGGGCACGCTCGCTGCTGAGCCCTTTCTGCCTCCCTCTCCCCCCTGGCTCGCTCTAGCACGCACCTACATTCTCTCCTACATCTCACTCTCTCTCTCTCTCTCTCCTGGTCTCTAGTCCCCCCTCCCCCCTCTCCCGCTACTCGTCCGAAACTTGGCGCACTGTGTATGTTGGCCGTTGTGTCAAGGCTTGTTTTGCCGCTGCCTCGAGGCGGCGGCAGTTTCTGTACACTCCTGGACACGGATATTGAGTTCCTTCTCTCTCTCGGCTGAAGCCAGGCCAGCAGGATCTCAGGGGTGTACCGAGCAGGGTCCGCGGCAGCACACGAGAGAAAAACGCGGGACTCATCTGCAAAATCCGGCCTGCTCTACGCAGACTTTCCTCGAATGCCGTGATACGGTGACATTCCGCTATCGCAAATCTTTCATAACGCAAGCTCTGCATTTCGGTAGTTCAAATATTTCCTAGTCAAATGAAAGACCCTTTAATTTGACAAAAAAATTTTTTGTCTCGGATGGCGAAGAAAATGCTTTAATATAGCAGGTGTGAAAAGGTATTTATTCCTTTAATGTCGATTTCGTAAACATATCTAGTGAACTATGCTTATTACTTGTAGTGAATCCCATGCACCAGAGAATTTCCTCTGCATGATTTTGATTTATCACTCAAAAATATATAAAATATGGTAAATTCACTTTAAAATAAATTATAGTGTAATGTAATGACGCCTATATTCATACAATAATATATAAAACTTTCTCAAAATGACTACATTATAAGTACTAAAGAAGAAAATCCATATCCAAAGAACCGTTTCAGTGAATGAACTTAACTTGGTATTAATATAGTAATTAACGACAGCAATTAATTTTAACGTACTGTTAAAACCACTTATTCGCCATGTTAGCGGCTGTACAAAATAAAACATTTTTACTAATTATAATGGTTTTCAAACTATTAAAACTGTCGTCACAAAATTTTAGATACGTATAATAAAAAATTATAAAAAATTGTGTATTCAAAATTTAATTACAAAATTGCTTTTTTAGTATACATTTAGTGTTATATGTCATATATCCGGAATCATTTCATCGATTTAAATGAAAGCTGTCCTGCAAAAAATTTATAACAAAATAAAAATTACTTTCTATAATCATTTTATCAGCAATATTTGTGAAGTGAAAATGCTTCAAAAATAAAGCTTTCTGATGCTACTTACACATGTTTGATGTACTCGTATCAATAATTTATTTTCGAAATTACGCCCTTGTAACACCAACGAACCAGGCACAAACAACTTTTTTTTTCAAAATTCGCTGTCTACGATACTAAAACCAATCCAAGGTAAAAATTTACACATTCATAGGCAGATATATATATTTTTTTGCATTTATTTGAAGTTTGTCTCGGTGACGACGAATGGGCGAGGCGATACCTGCATTTTCGGTAGCTGGAAGGCTGTTTCCATTTTTGTACGTATCGGATAGACTTCGTTCTTCCTCCTCGAAATGAGAAGCGAGTGGACGTATTTGTGACTCGACAGACAGAGTGACTAGCCTTCCAGATACATCGCTCCTGCCTCGCGTGGATTAAGAAGATACAACTCTCGTGCCATGAGCACCTCCATGGACGCAAGACTACGCGTCAAGATGCGGTTCCTATCACAATCCACTAAGCTTTCCGCCGCGTTTGAGGCCGAGAAGCGCGGGAGCTATAAGGACTAAAATGCCGCACGAATCACGCGCGCCGTCGCCCCTAAGCGCAGGGCTCTGAACTGGCGTGCAGCGTTCTCTTTTTGCTGCGTGCACACACGGGACTTTCAGCGGCGATCACATTATTTTATTGGTAGAAAGTCTGTAAAACGTATCAGCGCAGTGACCCCTTGAGTACTTTGGCATGTTTCTCGCGCGTGTATTTTCAGATACAGCATTTTAAAAGGTTTCTTTTTTGTTTTTATGTATGCCATTTTGGAGTACTCTGAAATGGCGTTTGTCATGTGCGTGACGTTTTGAAAGCGCACAAAAGGCTTCGCCGGAATTATGTGTTTTTTTCGTAGATCAGCACAGTGGATAGTCGTTTAATAGTTTCGTGGGAAAACGCGTATTTAAAACACACTGCACCACAGTGGAAGAGCAAGGTAAGTGGCCCCATTAACTCCAGTAATTAATGGACATGGCATTATCGTGGTGGGAAGTCAAGTCCGTGTGTTTAGACAAGATACATTATTGTATTTGCACTTGTTTGGCGATCACATAAATCTCGAGTGTTGGATGAATTAACTATATCTGAACACATATATTAAAAAGGTAATAAAAATAATCCATACTGTATTTTGTGGGCTACGTCTTCCTAATTTCTGCTATTTTGCCCACTGCACAAAAAAACCTTTGAAAATTAATGTAGAATCGCCAATAACGGTATTTATTTGGGTGAGTTGAATCAACTACGAGTTCATCAAATATTTCGCCGCAAATTTGGCAAAACAATTTTGTCCGTAAAACCATTTTTAAAATTTTCAACACAGATCAATCCTGATTAGGCTTGTATGCGCCTAAACGATTTTTACATTTTCAACACAGATCAATGCTGATTAGGCTTGTCTGTTCCTAAAAACCCATAACACTATTAGAAATACACTCAGATAAATGTTTGTTCCAGCAAACGAAATCCTTGTTTGAATAAGGCCAAAAATATTCTTAGTTGCCCCAACAAAATATTTTGTTCAGTAATCAAAACTTGAAAATCAAGTAAATGATTATTTTTCCTCTGAGAACATACACGCTTGAATGAACAAAACCTCTGTGTTGGGCCAAAGTAAATTAAACTGTTAACAAAGTGTTTAGTTGAAATAACTGAATATATTTGTGTAGCCGCTCGTTTGATTACCATCGTTCGAAAATACTGCTCGAGAATTTGCAATTTTTGCTACANGAATATATTTGTGTAGCCGCTCGTTTGATTACCATCGTTCGAAAATACTGCTCGAGAATTTGCAATTTTTGCTACAATTATGAGAGTACTAGTGTTCGTTAGAGCATTTAATTATCATTTATAATGATATAAAAATCCTAATAAAACAAGTCCATTAGTAAACAGAAAAGTAAAGCTTCGCAACTTGAAATATTTATTTACGCACGCTGTCCAATAATTCAATTGGACGTATTCAAAACCATTCTTATTATGTACGTAGTCAATTTATATAGGGATACTAGCGCCTAGCACTTGGTTGGGCAAGATATAGGTTCGAATTTCGGTTGGGCTTCAATGTTTTCACGCAAACTGAAACTGTTTAATTTACCTACGTAGAACCAAACAAATCTTCAGTTGCACCCACCAATCTTACAGTTTGCGGCAACCAATTAAGAACAACCAAATAATTTGGTTCCAAAAAGAAACTATTTTGTTGCGCCTATGCAAAAAGGTAATTTGGTTCCGCCGAACCAATTTTGTTTGATTCAACAAAACCTTTTTCTCGGTGTACGGCCGCGACAGAGATTTAACAAATCCCGGCATCCTTCTTCCTTCTCACGGAAAATAAGCTTCAATGGGGCAGGCTAATTCAGCTATCCGGGACACAAAAAATTATGTAGATGGTGCCGTATCTTTAAAGGGAAGTCTTGCAAAAGAGAGAAAGAAATTGGAAAGTATTGGAACGCATTCGTTTGATCGCAGCCCGGAGGAAACTCAGCTCTTTGGAGTAATAGCAAGAAGACAGAGTGAAAAGCGGCACAGTAAAGGGATTCAGATCCTGGCATCGGTTGTAGTGGAATGAGTTATTATTGAAATGGGCTGAGATCACCATTCTGATAATAGGTTATCTTTAAATGTCTGTAGCTACGTTCCGTTAAGCTAGTCCTGGGGAATAAATTTACATGCGGGTAGATAACGTGTATTATTTATTTATAGGCATATAACCCATCATATTGCGTTATATTTTATCGCCAGTCTCATTTTAGTTCATGCACTGAGAAAAACGTTTTGGCGAATCAAACAAAGTTTGTTTTGCTAGCCAAATCAATTACTGTTCGTGTAGAGGCAATAACGTATTTTTTAGTTGGCACCAAATTATTTTGTTTTATTTATTTGGTTGCTAAAGCAAATATTTGGTCTTGCCACTTAAGCTTTGCTCAGCTCTGCGTACATCATACAGTTTTGGTTACTATAGAATAAGTAGGAAGGCCGATTGAGATTCGAAACCAGATCGTTTTCCCCTCAGTGATACGTCATAAAAACCTCAGTTAAATTCAATACAGATGAAATATGAATGTTTTTAATACCTTCACTTTTTCAAATACTGGACAACGTGAGCGAATAAATAATTTCAATTATAAAGATTTACATTTTAGATTCCAGCAGGACTTTTTTTATTAGGACTTTTATACCATTACTTAGCATTAGAAAATGCACTAGCTCTTGACCTGTATTTCCGAACGAAGGCAAATATATATATAACTACAGTTGATTGAGGTGAATATTTTATCGACAGTCTAATTTCTTTCTGCCCAATAAAAATATTTAGTTAAATCAAGCGTGCATTTTATTGAATGAACATAAATAATTTTAGAGCCATTTTGTCTTTCGAGGTTGAACCGCGTCATTGTGGAGGTTTTCCCCGACGTTTGGCCTCGACCTCTCCCGATTGGCTGTTGTATTGGCCAATTAGAGGAAGTCTCGATATCCACTGGCTTCGTATGTTAACCAATACTAATTATTATGTTTTTTTGCTATTATTATGTCTATGCTTGTCAGTGAGTGGTGCTCAGGTGTTACTCAACTTGTATCCATATTCTCTGTTGGTATTATCAGGATGTTTCCATANTTGTCAGTGAGTGGTGCTCAGGTGTTACTCAACTTGTATCCATATTCTCTGTTGGTATTATCAGGATGTTTCCATACCTCTATTGCTTCTCTTACTGTTATTTTTCTGCAATGGCTTATGTTGACTATGGTTTCGAACTTTTCAAAATCTACATTGTGTTTGGTTGCGGATGAATGTTGTGCTATGGCTGATCTGGGGTTATCGTGATTGAGGTCTCGGAAGTTTTTTTTTTATTATAGTGGTGACGCATTTGTCTGTTTGGCCTATGTAAACAAGCCCACATGAACATGATACTTTATACGTGCCAGCGAGTGGTTCGGCTGGGGTATGGTCTTTCACTGTATATTTGTGGATAGCTTTCCTGGAGGTATCTGCATTGCATGAATCCAGTATCTCTTTAAGATTCGCGAACAGCTGTTGGTGACTCCTTGAACAACAGATAGGATAACTGCAGCACACTAAAGAGTTTGGCGTCTTGCTGGTTGCAAAATGAATCCGCGAAATTTCTGGGTCTTTACATATGAGTTACATCGGGGCTAAAAATGGGGGGATGTTTCTAGAACTCAGTTAGCGCATCCATGTAACAGGAGCAAGGAACTGATAATGGCAGGACTGGCAAGGAACATGGAAGTTCCCATTGCGTTTACCCACAAAATTCTGANTTGTCAGTGAGTGGTGCTCAGGTGTTACTCAACTTGTATCCATATTCTCTGTTGGTATTATCAGGATGTTTCCATATCTCTATTGCTTCTCTTACTGTTATTTTTCTGCAATGACTTATGTTGACTATGGTTTCGAACTTTTCAAAATCTACATTGTGTTTGGTTGCGGATGAATGTAGTGCTATGGCTGATCTGGGGTTATCGTGATTGAGGTCTCGGAAGTTTTTTTTTTATTATAGTGGTGACGCATTTGTCTGTTTGGCCTATGTAAACAAGACCACATGAACATGATACTTTATACGTGCCAGCGAGTGGTTCGGCTGGGGTATGGTCTTTCACTGTATATTTGTGGATAGCTTTCCTGGAGGTTTCTGCATTGCATGAATCTAGTGTCTCTTTAAGATTCGCGAACAGCTGTTGTTGACTCCTTGAACAACAGGTAGGATAACTGCAGCACACTAAAGAGTTTGGCGTCTTGCTGGTTGCAAAATGAATCCGCGAAATTTCTGGGTCTTCACATATGAGTTACATCGGGGCTAAAAATGGGGGGATGTTTCTAGCACTCAGTTAGCGCATCCATGTAACTGGAGCAAGGAACTGATAATGGCAGGACTGGCAAGGAACATGGAAGTTCCCATTGCGTTTACCCACAAAATTCTGAGCAGGCGAGGAGTCTTCTGCTGCCGAGCTCGCAAATATGGGACTAAAAATAATGCTTCTTTAATTTCTTTGCAGGAAGTTTCGCAGACAAATAATTTGATGGGATTTCCTGAACACGTATGTATATTTAATGAAACAAAAACTTTCAAATGTCGTTTATGGCTATGTTGAAATATTCTTAAATAATGCTTGCATTACTACATGAGATATCTCGGAAGCTATACTCGCTGCTGTATGTGAAGTGTGAGAGCTTTCCGTTAGACAACTTTAGTAAAACTTTCAGTTGTCGGTTTTATACACGCGTGTATTAAAAACGTCTACATTTAAGTGGGCGTTTTGCAGGTACGCCCGCAAGACTATGTGAAATACCATTCTGTGTGTCCATAAATAGTGTATTTTCTTCCTGCTTATTTAACATTTACTCGAATGTCTCTTAGCACTCCATTGGTCCTTCGCACATAAGCCGTTACGGACGTTCATAACAAAGTTTATTATTGACTAAATTTTTAGCACATGAGATTCGTTTTCGTTTGGTACAAAATAATAGCGCGATAAAAGTGTGAAAATTAAAGAAATAAATGAAACTATGTATAAGCATTAAACATTTTTTTTTCAGAAGTAATACGGCAGGCTACAGTTCGAAACAATTGTTAATGTTGTTTAAATGTTACAAATAATATTTTTCGGAAATTCTAAATAAGTTTCACCCGTAGTTCAATTTTAACTTTTGAAACAAAATTTTTAGGTAAAAATAAGTAAATTACAAGTTTTTTTCATAAAAGTTGTTAAAATAAGTTTTTAAAATCTGATCCAACAAAGGTTTTAAGTTAAAAATAAAATTCTCGTGTATACGTTAAAAAAATAAACAAATAACTTATGTACATTATTATTCAAATTATTAGGTATTTTAATCAAGTTACTGTCGAGAATATGTCACGAAATTATAAAAAATTCCAAAAAACCTACAAACAAAATTTGTTGTTCTTGAAAAGTTTTATAGACAACCACTGACGAGGCATATCCGACGGAGAACGATCTCGCGCCTGCGTTATTACTCGCGATCAGCTGGACAGTGAGAACGAGCGCAGGCTCGGAGATCATTAGCGCGGTGTAAGCCAGCGATAAGAGGAAGCGTGCCCGGCCGGATACTTGTCCGGTTTCTCTATCGCAGCAGTTCACTGCGCTAATGGCCGCGCGGGATGGGGTGTGCAGAGGGGCAGTGCGCGGGCAGGGAGTGAGGCTTCTCGAGAGCAAACACTATTATTACGTCCTGCGAACCTTCTCTCCCCCTCCCCCAACACCACCCACGAGGACGTATTACTGTCGCCCATCGCCGTCATTACTAGGGCTTAGCGACTACCCGGTTCATCGCCCGTTTGCCTCCGCTGCTTCTCCATCGCGGGTAATGAAATCGACTTACCGAGCCTGAAGAGGATGCTGCAGGTTCCACACAGGTAAAGAAAGGATAGTAAGGGGGGGGGGGGAGAGCTCTAACGAAGATCAACAAAACTGCTGAGGAGTTGTAGCAGTCCTTCCAGGAGGATTACCATCTCGGCCGCCCTACGCGGGCTGTACCGCGCGGAGGGAGTGAGCGGTTCATAACGCCAAACTTCACGACGTACCCGGCTGTACGAAGATACTTCACCAGGCCCACGGGGACCGTGCGTGAGCTACGTTATCGGGGAGGTAAGAACGGTGTTAATTGCAAAAAAGACGAAAGTTTTGGGTTCTAAGTCGCGCGGTTATGTGCAGAAAGGCTCAACACGGCGATATCTTCGCGATCATATGCAGTACGCTTGAAGCCGCTTAACGATGTCTTCCAAGGAGGTCTCCTGGTGGAAGAAGCCGTGAAGACATTATATTAGCTGTTCGTGGCTCATTGAACACTTTTAAAAGCCTCGCGTAGGATCTATTTTCCTTCTCACTTTTTATCTTTCCGCCACTTGTAAAATTAACATCGCCAAGGATCGTATAACTGTGTTCATGCTCTATCCTAGTGGCAACCTTGAAAATTTTAATAATGTAAATAAGATAATAATGTTCATGTTCGTGCTCTTATTTGCTCAAAATAAAAACACTGACTTCAACCGCCATCATTTACTTGTTCCTCTCTCAGTACAACGTGAAGTCTTAATAATAGTGTTATTAAGTCACTGGCAACTTAACTGGCCACCTGCGTACCAGTGATTACCAGCATATACACAGTTATTTGCAGTGATTGTTTTAAAAAGAGTTACGGGACCGCGGTGGTGTAGTGGTCAGACTACTCACCTCCCACCTAGGCGAAACGGGTTAGATTCCCGGTGGGGTCGCTCCCGGATTTTATCACGTGGGAATCGTAGCTGACGATGCCGCTAGTAAGTGGGTTTTCTCGGGGATATCCCGTTACTCTCGCCCTTGCATTCTGGCGCTGCTTCATACTAACCTCGCTTCATGCTCATCGGCTCTCAAGACCTCGATGTTAAGAGCCACCCAAATCACTCCACTCTTCTCACTCATAATTGCACTCTTTACAGTGAAATGTATTTAGCAATATTGATCTATATTAACATCTTGAGGCAAGAGACGGAAAAAGCAATATTGTGATGGTTGGAGCCAAATATTCGGCACCTGTTATAATTTAATATTTCCCGCGTAGCAAGTAAATGGATTCGAAGCAGGTTTGCCCTTCGTTTTTATAGCGTGCTACCTAAACATAACTCTTACACAGAAAAATCTATAATGTTATGTTAACAGTATTAATATTACAACAACATTAATCTTTTGTTATCTATGAACCGTCAGCACCTAAATTTGGTGTTAATGTAATACACAGGACGAGTATAAAAGAATACCCCAACTTTCAATGTATATAATATCAAAACAAAAACCACCTACAGCCTTGATTGACCAATCAAATGAACCGTGGAACAGTGACGTTGGTTTACCATGCATTTATAAATGTTCAATGTGACCATCACGAGCGGCCCGAACGACATCTACGCGATAATCAAACTCATTCCACACTCTTGTCAGCAGGTCCGGTGTTGGTTTGGATGGCGTTCATAATTCTCGTTTTGAGGTCGTCAATGTTAGCCGGCAATAGTGGACGAAACACTTGATCCTTTATATACCTCCATAAAAAAAACGCACAGGGTAAGATCCGGTCTTCTTGGGGGCCAGTGATGAAGAGCCTGTTCACTAGCTGCTCCTCGACCAATCCAGCGTTGCCCGTTGCAGAGCAAGTCCATAGGCGCTTGTCGATCCACGGTTTGGGATGGCGCACCATCCTGCTGGAAAATGAAGACCCCCGCCGCCTCTTCTAACTGAGGAAACAATCCTTCTGTAAGCATGTCTCAATAAGGGATTCCAGTAACAGTGAACTTGTGAAAAAAGAAAGGGCCGAAAACAGTGTCTTTGGATACAGCGCAAAAAAAATTGACTTTGGGGGATGCGCTCTCGTGTTCNAAAAGAAAGGGCCGAAAACAGTGTCTTTGGATACAGCGCAAAAAAAATTGACTTTGGGGGATGCGCTCTCGTGTTCGGTGGTTTCATGTGGAGGTTCCTGAACCCATATACGCACGTTGTGCCGGTTAACCTTACCATTTGTATGGAACGTCGCTTCATCGCTAAAAACCAGCTTAGACATGAAGNAAAAGAAAGGGCCGAAAACAGTGTCTTTGGATACAGCGCAAAAAAAATTGACTTTGGGGGATGCGCTCTCGTGTTCAGTGGTTTCATGTGGAGGTTCCTGAACCCATATACGCACGTTGTGCCGGTTAACCTTACCATTTGTATGGAACGTCGCTTCATCACTAAAAACCAGGAATCTGTACTTCCGTAGCAGATGGAGCAAGTGGGCAAGAACGAACGCGCAGAAATCACGTATCAGTTCTTTATCCTTTTTGGCAAGGTCGTGTACAAGCTGTTACCTGTATGGTTTGTACAGCAATCGCTTTCGAAACACTGTCCATATCGTCGATTGAGCGATTTGCATTTCCCGGCTAGCTTTTCGAGTTGATTTTCTCGGGCAGTGAACGAACGTTCGTTGAATCCGTTGCATATTCTCTTCGGACACACGCGGCTGCCCGTAACTTTTGCCTTTTAAAAGGCATCCTGTGTCAGGGAACTGACGAAACCAACCTACGATACTCCACGTATCGGGAGGACGACGTCCGTATTTGCGACGGAATTCACGTTGAACCATCGTAACCGATTCACATTTAGCAATCTGAATAACACGGAACGCCTTCTGTTGTTCCGTCGCCATCGTGATGCGGACTAACACACAACACACGCTCATAGTGTGACGACAGACGCTCCCAGTGCCATCTCTCGGCACATAAAGGAAGCATCAGACCGTCCCCTTCACATTGACGTGTCGAATGCGAGCTCGCTTCCCTCTCACCACCTCAAACTGAGAGTTACGAACGCCATCCAAACCGTAACACCGGACATGCTGACAAGAGCGCGGAACGAGTTTGATGATCGCGTAGATGTCGTTCGGGCCGATCATGGTGGTCACATTGAACCTTTATGAATGTATGGTAAACAAACTACATGGTTCCACGGTTCATTTGATAGGTCAATCAAGGCTGTAGGTTGTTCGGTTTTAATATTACAGACCTTCGAAGTTGGGGTCTTTTTTTATACTCANATCCAAACCGTAACACCGGACATGCTGACAAGAGCGCGGAACGAGTTTGATTATCGCGTAGATGTCGTTCGGGCCGATCATGGTGGTCACATTGAACCTTTATGAATGTATGGTAAACAAACTACATGGTTCCACGGTTCATTTGGTAGGTCAATCAAGGCTGTAGGTTGTTCGGTTTTAATATTACAGACCTTCGAAGTTGGGGTCTTTTTTTATACTCANATAGGTCAATCAAGGCTGTAGGTTGTTCGGTTTTAATATTACAGACCTTCGAAGTTGGGGTCTTTTTTTATACTCATTCTGTATTATTGGCTTAGAAAATGTAATTGCAAAATGTGTTTAGGGAAATGTAGTATAATTAGCGCTTTCATTACGGGAATGAAAAACTCGCTTTTTAGTGAACTGGAAAAACATGTCTACTTTTTCTGCAGCTATTTCACAAGTTTGCACCATAAATTTCTCATCGCATCTGTTTCAGCGTGTTAATTAGTGAGTGGGTGAGCACAGCTGTATCGTAGTGGTGATAAACACTAAAATCTGAATGCGGTTCTCGCCATATTGGTTCCACGTGACGGCAAAGCAAATTAAAAGCAACGAAAACGCGGTGCTAAAAACACCTATACGCTGTTCACGGCAAAGTGAGCACTTTTGAGGCCCTAGTTACGTTTTTCCTACCAGTAATTTTTTTATATCATTCCAACACACTTTAAAATAAATACCGCCATGTAAGTAATAAACACCGTGCATATATTCCATCGGATTGGAATGTTAACATCTAAGGCTTCAATAAATATGTATATTTATTGTATTATAATTCCATATCAGAAGTCTGAAAAAAAATGCTCACTTTACCGCGAATGTCATATAGATCCGCGCACCGCATAAAGCAATTACGTTCGCCCGCGCCGCCGAGCCCAACGATTTGTTAAAAACTGTCAGAGGCCGCAATTAGTCTTTGACGGCTGCCTGACGAGTCGTGGGAGTGCTGGCTTATCAGCTTCGCGCGGGCAGGACTATTTCCCGAATTGCGAGAGGATCAGGCGACGGCCGCTCGATTGGCCTATTGATATCAACTGCCAGTCACGACAAAGTCTGCGCCCTTCGCAACTATTGGCGAGCAAACACGTCGGTCTGATATGTGGTATTAAATTTATTGTTGAATATTTCAACCAGGCATGTATCACATTTATTGTTTCCAGGTACTTTTAATAGCAGGTATTATTGTATATGTGTACTGAACATTCAGTTTTCCATTTTCAGAGTTCTCAAACTACACGGAGATATAAGAAATCATAAATTAGTTTTGGAGTTTATTAGAAATAAAAATTACGCACTCTGGTGTGCTAGTTGTACTGCTTCTTTCTTGAAGAAGAACTGTCAATAGTCCATGCAGAAAAATATCCTTACATCCCGAAAATTTTACAAATATGTCAACCACTTAACAGCAAAAGCAAAAAGAACGACTGAGTTTTTTCTTGTTTGAAAATATAACAGGATAACTTTGTAATACATTTCGTAACTTACAGGTGGAAGCGTTGGTGTACATGATTTCACAAAATTATAATAAAAGTCTGATGTAAATCCTTACTGATGGAGGCATTAAAATTTAGAAGAGCTTATGTGGTTTCCGTGGCAGCAAAATATAAATGCAAATATCAGTTTTCATTGCATCAAATTGGTAGTGAATTTTTTTCTTAGAATTACACATCGCTGATTTAATACTGAGTGCAATATTTTTAACTCAAAATCTGGATTTCTGACCGCAAATTATAATCCATTCACGGTAACTTCACACTTTTTTGAAGCCATGCTAAAGTTCTACTTCAATATAAAACCTCCACGTTTTACAAACAAAGCTTAAATAAGTCTGCAAAATTACATCAAATGACAATGCACCGAATTCGTGCGCACTTAGTCGTAATAATATTTTGCATGATAACTATTTGTTACTAGGCGTTACAAACACATCTGTTTCTCAATATTTTTATACACATTTTATAAAAATGGGAAACTATAATTTATAAATAAAATATTACTCAAATTTCAATTTTACGAAAAATTAAATAATTATTTGTTAACAGAGATATAAAACGCTTGTGATACATGGCATATTTAGAAAATAACTNTTACGAAAAATTAAATAATTATTTGTTAACAGAGATATAAAACGCTTGTGATACATGGCATATTTAGAAAATAACTGAACACAAAATTCGTGGGGTGATTTTTCAATGGTTTAACACAAAAAGTGTGAAGCAACCGCAAATAGGATATAGCTTACAGTTAAAGTGGAAGACATTACGACGGGCTAAAAGTTTCCTCGGGGTACTGCCATTTCGATCACCCTCGCATTCCGTTTCTTAACCGCCTTCATCTCATATCAACTCCGGACCACATTAATTAAAAATATCATTANTTACGAAAAATTAAATAATTATTTGTTAACAGAGATATAAAACGCTTGTGATACATGGCATATTTAGAAAATAACTAAACACAAAATTCGTGGGGTGATTTTTCAATGGTTTAACACAAAAAGTGTGAAGCAACCGCAAATAGGATATAGCTTACAGTTAAAGTGGAAGACATTACGACGGGCTAAAAGTTTCCTCGGGGTACTGCCATTTCGGTCACCCTCGCATTCCGTTTCTTAACCGCCTTCATCTCATATCAACTCCGGACCACATTAATTAAAAATATCATTANGTCACCCTCGCATTCCGTTTCTTAACCGCCTTCATCTCATATCAACTCCGGACCACATTAATTAAAAATATCATTATTGTGGACATAATTAATTGCAGAACTTTATCCTCACAGAAAACCCAGGCGATGACATGCAAAAATATACTGCAAAAAAACTCAAATTTTTTTTATCGAGACACATAAAAACCTGGTGGCAGGGCCCGTGAAACTCCGCAGTATCCTTCCGCGCGGTTGAACCAGCCGAAGTGTGCATGAACATGTCCGTGTAAACTTCAGAAGCAGAGCCCATCGCTGGCGTAACCCGCAGCCGAACCCACAGTCGACGTAGTAATACTCGAACCCACAGACCATGTAACCCGAAGTGGTTGAACCTTCAGTCGATCTAGTAGTATCCGAACCCGCGGGCTATGTAACCCGCAGTGGTCGAACCCACAGTCGACGTGGTAGTACTCCAACCCGCGGACTATGCAATCCACAAAGATCGAACGGACAGTCGACGTAGTACTACTCGAACCCACAGACTATGCAATCCGCAGTGGTCAACCCCACATTCGACGTAATATTACTCGAACCCGCGGACTATATAACCCGAACTGGTTAAACCCTCAGTTGATTTAGTAATACTCGAACCCGCGGACTATATAACCCGAAGTAGTATAACACACAATCGACGTAGTAGTACTTGAACCCGTGGGCTATGTAACCCGCAGTGGTCGAACCCACAGTCGACGTGGTCGTACTCTAACCCGCGGACTATGTAATCCCCAAAGATCGAACGAACAATCGACGTAGTACTACTCGAACCCACAAACTATGAAATCCGCAGTGGTCGAACCTTCATTCGATGTAGTAGTACTTGAACCCGCGGGCCATGTAACCCGCAGTGGTCGAACCCACAGTCGACGTGGTAGTACTCGAACCCGCGGACTATGTAATCCAAAAATATCGAACGAACAGTCGACGTAGTACTACTCGAACCAACAGACTATGTAATCCGCAGTGGTCAAACCCACAGTCGACGTAATATTACTCGAACCCGCGGACTTTATAACCCGAAGTGGTTGAACCCTCAGTCAATGTAGTAGTACTTGAACCCGCGGACTATATAACCCGCAAAGGTCGAACCCACAGTCGACGTAGTAGTACTCTAACCCACGGACTACGTAACCCGCAGTGGTCAAACCCATAGTCGTCGTAGTACTACTCGAACCTACAGACTATGTTCCGCAGTGGTCGAACCCACAGTCGACGTAATATTACTCTAACTTAGGGACTAAATAACCTGAAGTGGTTGAACCCCCAGTCGATGTAGTAGTACTCGAACCCGCGGACTATATAACCCGCAAAGGTCTAACCCACAGTCAACGTAGTAGAACTCTTACCCACGGGCCATGTAACCCGCAGTGGTCGAACCCACAGTCGACGTGGTAGTACTCGAACCCGCGGACTATGTAATCCAAAAATATCGAACGAACAGTCGACGTAGTACTACTCGAACCAACAGACTATGTAATCCGCAGTGGTCAAACCCACAGTCGACGTAATATTACTCGAACCCGCGGACTTTATAACCCGAAGTGGTTGAACCCTCAGTCAATGTAGTAGTACTTGAACCCGCGGACTATATAACCCGCAAAGGTCGAACCCACAGTCGACGTAGTAGTACTCTAACCCACGGACTACGTAACCCGCAGTGGTCGAACCCATAGTCGTCGTAGTACTACTCGAACCTACAGACTATGTTCCGCAGTGGTCGAACCCACAGTCGACGTAATATTACTCTAACTTAGGGACTAAATAACCTGAAGTGGTTGAACCCCCAGTCGATGTAGTAGTACTCGAACCCGCGGACTATATAACCCGCAAAGGTCTAACCCACAGTCAACGTAGTAGAACTCTTACCCACGGACTATGTAACCCGCAGTGGTCGAACCCACAGTCGACGTAATATTACTCGAACCCGCGGACTTTATAACCCGAAGTGGTTGAACCCTCAGTCAATGTAGTAGTACTTGAACCCGCGGACTATATAACCCGCAAAGGTCGAACCCACAGTCGACGTAGTAGTACTCTAACCCACGGACTACGTAACCCGCAGTGGTCGAACCCATAGTCGTCGTAGTACTACTCGAACCTACAGACTATGTTCCGCAGTGGTCGAACCCACAGTCGACGTAATATTACTCTAACTTAGGGACTAAATAACCTGAAGTGGTTGAACCCCCAGTCGATGTAGTAGTACTCGAACCCGCGGACTATATAACCCGCAAAGGTCTAACCCACAGTCAACGTAGTAGAACTCTTACCCACGGAATATGTAACCCGCAGTGGTCAAACCCACAGTCGACGTAATATTACTCGAACCCGCGGACTTTATAACCCGAAGTGGTTGAACCCTCAGCCAATGTAGTAGTACTTGAACCCGCGGACTATATAACCCGCAAATGTCGAACCCACAGTCGACGTAGTAGTACTCTAACCCGCGGACTACGTAACCCGCAGTGGTCAAACCCATAGTCGTCGTAGTACTACTCGAACCCACAGACTATGTTCCGCAGTGGTCGAACAGACAGTCGACATAATATTACTCTAACCCAGGGACTATATAACCTGAAGTGGTTGAACCCCCAGTCGATGTAGTAGTACTCGAACCCGCGGACTATATAACCCGCAAAGGTCTAACCCACAGTCGACGTAGTAGAACTCTTACCCACGGACTATGTAACCCGCAGTGGTCGAACCCACAGTCGACGTAGTACTACGCGAACCCACAGACTATGTAATCCGCAGTGGTTGAACCCACAGTAGACGTAATATTACTCGAACCCGCGGACTATATAACCCGAAGTGGTAGAACCCACAATCGACTTAGTACTACTAGAACCCGCGGGCTATGTAACCCGCAGTGGTCGAACCCACAGTCGACATGGTACTACTCTAACCCGAGGACAATGTAATCCACAAAGATCGAACGAACAATCGACGTAGTACTACTCGAACCCACAAACTATGAAATCCACAGTGGTCGAACCTTCATTCGATGTAGTAGTACTTTAACCCGAAGGCCATGTAACCCGCAGTGGTAGAACCCACAGTCGACGTGGTAGTACTCTAACCCACGGACTATGTAACCCTGAGTGGTCGAACCCACAGTCGATGTAGTACTACTCGAACCAACAAACTATGAAATCCGCAGTGGTCGAACCTTCATTCGATGTAGTAGTTCTTGAACCCGCGGGCCATGTAACCCGCAGTGGTCGAACCCACAGTCGACGTGGTAGTACTCGAACCCGCGGACTATGTAATCCAAAAAGATCGAACGAACAGTCGACGTAGTACTACTCGAACCCACAGACTATGTAATCCGCAGTGGTCAAACCCACAGTCGACGTAATATTACTCGAACCCGCGGACTATATAACCCGAAGTGGTTGAACCCTCAGTCAATGTAGTAGTACTTGAACCCGCGGACTATATAACCCGCAAAGGTCGAACCCACAGTCGACGTAGTAGTACTCTTACCCACAGACTATGTATCCCGCAGTGGTCGAACTCACAGTCGACGTAGTACTACTCGAACCCATAGACTATGTAATCCGCAGTGGTTGAACACACAGTCGACGTAATATTACTCGAACCCGCGGACTATATTACCCGAAGTGGTTGAACCCTCAGTTGATGTAGTTGTACTCGAACCCGCGGACTATATAAACCGAAGTGGTACAACCCACAATCGACTTAGTAGTACTTGAACCCGCGGGCTATGTAACCCGCAGTGGTCGATCCCACAGTCGACGTGGTAGTACTCTAACTCGCGGACTATGTAATCCACAAAGATCAAACGAACAGTCGACGTAGTACTACTCGAACCCACAGACTATGTAACCCGCAGTGGTGGAACCCACAGTCGACGTAATATTACTCGAACCCTCTGACTATATAACCTGAAGTGTTTGAACCTTCAGTCGATGTAGTAGTACTCGAACCCGCGGGACATGTAACCCGCAGTGGTCGATCCCACAGTCGACGTAGTAGTACTCGAACTCACGGACTATGTTATCCAGAAAGATCGAACGAAAAGTCGAAGTAGTACTACTCTAACCCACAGACTATGTAATCCGCAGTGGTCAAACCCACAGTCGACGTAATATTACTCGAACCCGCGGACTATATAACCCGAAGTGGTTGAACCCTCAGTTGATGTAGTTGTACTCGAACCCGCGGATTATATAAACCCAAGTGGTCGAACCCACAGTCGACGTGGTAGTACTCTAACCCGCGGACTATGTAATCCACAAAGATCGAACGAACAGTCGACGTAGTACTACTCGAACCCACAGACTATGTAATCCGCAGTGGTCAAACCCACAGTCGACGTAATATTACTCGAACCCGCGGACTATATAACCCGAAGTGGTTGAACCCTCAGTCAATGTAGTAGTACTTGAACCCGCGGACTATATAACCCGCAAAGGTCGAACCCACAGTCGACGTAGTAGTACTCTAACCCACGGACTATGTAACCCGCAGTGGTCGAACCCACAGTCGTCGTAGTACTAATCGAACCCACAGACTATGTAATCCGCAGTGGTCGAACCCACAGTCGACGTAATATTACTCTAACCCGCGGACTATATAACCCGAAGTGGTTGAACCCTCAGTCGATGTAGTAGTAGTCGAACCCGCGGACTATATAACCCGCAAAGGTATAACCCACAGTCGACGTAGTAGAACTCTTACCCACAGACTATGTAACCCGCAGTGGTCGAACTCACAGTCGACGTAGTACTACTCGAACCCATAGACTATGTAATCCGCAGTGGTTGAACACACAGTCGACGTAATATTACTCGAACCCGCGGACTATATTACCCGAAGTGGTTGAACCCTCAGTTGATGTAGTTGTACTCGAACCCGCGGACTATATAAACCGAAGTGGTCGAACCCACAATCGACGTAGTAGTACTTGAACCCGTGGGCTATGTAACCCGAAGTGGTTGAACCCTCAGTCGATGTAGTAGTATTCGAACCCGCGGACTATATAACCCACAGTGGTCGAACACACAGTCGACTTAGTACTACTCGAACCCACAGACTATGTAATCTGCAGTGGTCGAACCCACAGTCGACGTAATATTACTCGAACCCGCGGACTATATTACCCGAAGTGGTTGAACCCTCAGTCGATCTACTAGTACTCGAACCCACGGACTATATAACCTGAAGTGGTTGAACCCTCAGTCGATGTAGTAGTACTCTAACCCGCGGGCTATGTAACCCGCAGTGGTCGAACCCACAGTCGTTGTAGTAGTAGTCGAACCTGCGGACAATGTAACCCGCAGTGGTCGAACCCACAATTGACATAATATTACTCGAACCTGAGGACAATGTAACCCGCAATTGTAGAACCTACAATCGACGTAGTAGTACTCGAACCCGCGGGCTATGTAACCCGCAAGGGTCGAACCCACAGTCGACGTAATAGTACTCGAACCTGCGGACTATGTAACCAGCAGTGGAACCCACAGTCGACGTAGTACTACATGTACCCGCGGACTCTGTATACTGAGTATTATTAACACATTGTTGCAGTGCATAGTAAAAAAGCTAAAATCAATATAGGATTACATTATTTTAACATCTCATATATACTGATTAAATTAAGTGTTATAAATGGTACCTTCGGTTTGTTTTCCTCAGTGTGCACGAGACCTCTGGTTTCAGTTGCTGCTTTACCATTGTTATGAAAGCCATTAAGTTTTTTTTATAACATGGTAATTTGCCGTAGTCACGGCACGCCCCATGCCCCAGGCATTTGCTACGGGCGTTGCTAAGACGCCGGCCGAGGCGCCCACACGGAGCAGTGACGACGCCGAACTCAGGTCGCGGCTGGCGGGCGTCTGGACAGCGGTAACGGAGAACCAGCTCGTCGCACCGTGACCCGGTGGCAAAGACACCTAGCGCCGAGGTCATCTAAGGCGTTAATCACGGGAGAGCGGCGTCTTCTTCTCCCTGTCTTTGGAGCGAGCGTCCACGGGCCGTCGCGAAGCTGGTCTCCTCCTGAGCTAACCCCTCTCCACCAACAAGGATTGACGTTGAGTGACGACGGACTACTCACTGCTATATGTAAGCGTCCGCTGTGGCAGGTCTTAGACGTAAATTAGAGTTAGGGATAGTTACCAGTTTGTTAGGACCGTCAGCTGAGTGAGTAATAAGAGGTAGCATTAAGAGACATTCTGAATGTCTTTGAAAATCCCTGTTACTGCATTACGTTGGTTTATTTTGATATAAATGACAGTAGCTAGATACATTTGCTTATTTCACTATCCCCTGAGTTAGGCGCAATTTTGAGTTTTAGAGCGTGAAGTACAAAATTTAGAACAAAGCGTTATACCAGGCTTTTTGATGACTTTCTTTAATAATATGCTACTGGATTCGAGCTTTACGCGAGTCAAAAATTTAGTAATTTCATGCCGTTGCCTGCCAGACCCCAGTGGTCCTGCCTTTGTTGGTTCGCGCGTCGTTGCTGACCGGACATTCCTCGGAGATAGTCAAGGGCGCCCATTCCTGTAACGGAGGCCGTGGCAAGCTCAACATTAATTGTGCTTTTACGATAGCAGTTATAAAATACTTGCAGTATTAATATTAAGCGTTCTCCTTTTGTGACACTACCGCAGGATCGTTATTGTGTCGATTAAACTTTTGGAACGTCGTACTGCTTACTTCTTACGGCTTGATTTTTACATTGCGTAAACCCCCCGTAAGTCGTGCGCCGCTTGTCGGGTCAGGCTCACACGCCAAATTTGTCGGCTTCCGCCCGTTGTTATCGCCGGCTTCCGGCCGGTGGG
>NQII01000935.1:558085-600193 GCA_002778355.1 Clitarchus hookeri | reverse complement strand
GGCACACCCCCTCTACACAGTAGTTGGCGTGCGCCTGGTCGCAGGTCGATAATGTTAATACTCCACTCCACGAGCCTTCCCTGACCATTTCGTAGTTTTTTTTTTTCCTAACCCTCCCTCCGTTCCATGAATATTACTTCTGGAGCGGACGTGTTGCGGCAAGCCACGTAAAGGTTTTCCCGGCACCGCGTGTCAAAACGACCGACGCTGATAACAGCACCCTCGCTACCGTCGCTGTAGTTTTTTTTTTTTTGGTGCACGTAATTTATTCGACTTTATATTTGAATTTCATATAAACGTCTACCCCTGTATACCANTGCGCCTGGTCGCAGGTCGATAATGTTAATACTCCACTCCACGAGCCTTCCCTGACCATTTCGTAGTTTTTTTTTTCCTAACCCTCCCTCCGTTCCATGAATATTACTTCTAGAGCGGACGTGTTGCGGCAAGCCACGTAAAGGTTTTCCCGGCACCGCGTGTCAAAACGACCGACGCTGTAACAGCACCCTCGCTACCGTCGCTGTAGTTTTTTTTTTTTGGTGCACGTAATTTATTCGACTTTATATTTGAATTTCATATAAACGTCTACCCCTGTATACCAGGGGCGGGGAACCTTTTTTTTTTTTTTTGCATGGGGGCCAAGTCCCAAGTCCCGATCTCATGTTCGTGTTGCGGGCCAAACTACGAATTGTTACGGTTGAGTGTGTTTCAGGGTCCGAGATACCCGTCTCCGGAGATGACCGCTTGCGGGATTATTTTACGCCATACGCCTTTACTTGTCCCATAGCTATACTGGGAAGAATCATTTCCTAACGCAAGCAACATTTTAAATTATATAGATCAGTATTACAACATCCTAAAATATTACAGAACACTAGTATCACAAATGAACTACACACGTAAAACCACATATTAGCTTACTAAACAGGCCTTTGTAAACCAATGCTGGTATCAAGAAGTGCCACAAATAAACGATTGAAAACCTCAGCGTCAAACTTGGAAGTTTCTGCTGAGTAACACGTTCGTGATCAGTGCACGCGTTTGTTTCGCTGGCCAATTCCAATGTTATTTTGCGAAGTGGCCGCCGCGCGCCACCCAAGTCCGACTATAGGACCGTCAATGAGCTGTGGGCTGCGTTTTCCCCTCGGCTGCTACATACAATAACCAATGACAAGCTCAACTGTTCGTTTTTGGCTGAAATCAGGGTATTGGCAGACATGTGAATTTTGCAAAACTTAAGTTCTTATCTTCAGCGAAGTTTTTTATGACTAGAAGAGTTGGGGGGTGGGGGAGGGTATACGCAGACCAATCAGTATCTGCAACTCGAAAGGAAGGAAATTATTTCTTTCAAAGCGACGCTTGCTTAGATTTGAACCCTCTCCGGACATTGTCTTGTTGAGCAGCGAACTCCTTCGAGCTAATGTTTTGAGGACTGAGAAACTACAGCAGATAGTTTTAGATTTGGTAGAGAGATGGAATATTTACACGTGCGTAATACAAACACACAAAAACAACCGTTACTAGATACGTAGAGTGTCATATGTAATACAACAGCTACACAGGAATTTGTTCCCTACGTTATATTCATATTTCAATGTTATAAAAAACATAATATATTTGTTAAAGAAACAAGAAAAAATACACAAAATAAAATAAGGCATCCATGGTAAGGACAATTGGCTGTGAAAAAATGCCCATTTCCTATCATTGTAAATATTACGATGAGTAAGATTACTGAAAGCTTTCAAACGACACTAAAGGTGCACAGTGTTCGAAACTGACGAGTACCAAGCTACAAAATATTGTTGCGTCTTCTTCGACAAGATTCCTCCAACCCTCAAGAAACAAACCATATGAACCTAGAGACCGATGATAAGGAATTGACGAACACCGATTTCAATTTCGTTCAAACTCTAAAATCGTGTGGAACTGTGACGTGAACACTGTTAGAAATATCGTCTTGGTCGGTCTGGGATAATCGATTTTCATCGAAGATAACAATCGTCGGATGAATTTGGGCCATTGCAAGTAATGCCCAAACACATATCTCTTGGAGATAAATTTTAAGTGATAAAGGGTGACGTGGAAAGATGGTTGTACGTAGGACGTCACCGCAACTGACTTACGTTTCTTAAAAGTCCTGAGTTCAGATCCCAGGAAGGCATAAATGCCTTAAATTTACAGATACATTTATGAAACATAAAACATTTCAGGAGAAACTAATTTTTATTTAACTTTATGGAAAACTTTTAAATTCTTAAAGAATCATGTATAAATTAAATCCGTTTTATGTTGATTTCAGAATGCTTACGTCATAAGTCCTCGTATTAATGACATTTCCCGCTGCTTCTCAGTTTGTAAGGATACGATGATGTTCTTGAATTACGTTTCTGTTTTGTATTTTAGATCATGTTGTCTGTTGCTGTTATAACATTTTTTTTTTTTTTGCATTTTACTCGAAACGCAATTCTTTTAACATCGCATCGTGTCCTACGGTACGTACAATTTGCCGTAAATAACGTATACCTTTCAGTCAAACCAACTATTATATATTATCACCATATAATCCTCTGAACGAAACCATGCTGCACTATTTGCAATACATACATCTCGGACATTAAATAATTGAATTTAAAGGAAATCAGTGAAGAAATAAGAATAATAAATATTCACGTAAATAACCAATTCTTAATGAAAGTGAACCTGAATACAACAAACAAATCTGATTATAAGAGTACGCATATAAAGTATAAGCAGCACCAAAATATTTAGGAGTTGATAAACATAAGTATTTAAATATTTCCATGGAACTAAGCTGTTAATTAAAATAACTTAAACTATATAAATTAGTTAAAAATACGATGCAACTAGACGGTCTGGATCATCTCATCATCAAATCTCTAATCACAATGCGGCTATTGAGTAAGTCAGGAGATGTGTGATGTTTTACTGGTGGTACGAACTGCAACTGTTTCTCAGTCGTTGCTATTGCCGTCCCTTGTGGCTGGAGGCTCAGAGATGACACGCTTGTGACCATTCCCAACAACTACCCATTCCAACCCCTGGGGAGTGCCGCAGATGTTCATCCCAGACAATGATTAAACGCCCGCTGCATCCGTTGTGGACCAGACACTGCCTTGATAAATCCCAACACTGTCTGCTCCCGGAATACGCATTTACAGCCATGGCTTGTTGAGGGAGGTAGTAGAAATTGCTTTGCGATTTCAACACCAATGCTTCATCACAGTGTAATCAATGACATTATGTCATGTCGTCTTTAAAAATGATGTTATATAACATATTATCAGTTATTATTGTTCTCCGTATCGCGGAGCGTTTTCGTACAAACGTAACCTCAATTTAAGAAAAACTGCGTCTACGTGTGACCCAAGTGAGTCATTAAGAGTTAGCAACGCTTTGGTGAGTTTAACAACGTAAAGATGACGGAGGAATTATGAACATAGTATTTTTTACTGGGAATGGTTTATGGTTAACAAACTGAATTTATATGAAAGTCTAAATATGGATTTAAAAATAAAGTCATATGAACTAGATAAACTGTAGGCGAGCGAGGACTAAATAATGTCGAGCCACTCAAGTATATTATATGAATAATCTCTATTTATTGTTGCCGTAGGCTGAATTTAATGACGGGAAGCGACGAGTGGTATTCCAAGTTGAAGCTGGATCTTGACGTCTTTCTTCGTGGCGTGCGTCCACAGACAGACCCCGTTCAAAGTGCTGCTAAGCTTTATATATTTTCTCGGGGGCGTAATTTGTCCCGAATACTGCGCCACCGAGAGGCTAGGTTATCGGGTACTTCTGTCGTATGTTTTATAAACTGTAATTGTTGCAATGTGCGTTGCAGTCTTCTCCTGGCCTGGATACTAGCGCGCCGCCACAGTTTGCTTGGCTTGTCCACATTGATGTGATTCATAACACTCTGGGCTTGGCTTATCCACATTGACGCGATTCATAACACTCCGGACTTGAATTGTCCACACTGACGTGATCCATAACACTCCGGACTTGGCTTGTCTGCATTAACGTGATTCATAACACTCCGGACTTGGCTTGTCCCTATTTACGTGATTCATAACACTCCGAACTTTAATTCTCCACACTGACGTGATCCATAACACTCTGGACTTGGCTTGTCCACATTGACGTGATTCATAACACTCCGGGCTTAGCTTGTCCACATTGACGTGATCCATAACACTCCGGGCTTGCCTTGTCCACATTGACGTGATCCATAACACTCCGGGCTTGGCTTGTCCACATTGACGTGATCCATAACACTCCGGGCTTGGCTTATCTACATTGCAGCGATTCATAACACTCCGGACTTGAATTATCCACACTGACGTGATTCATAACACTCCGGACTTGGCTTGTCTGCATTGACGTGATCCATAACACTCCGGAATTGGCTTGTCCACATTGACGTGATTCATAACACTCCGGACTTAAAAACTAAGTTCATTCGTCATGACTGCAAGAGGAAACCTATCGCAGGTTTGGTATATAAAAAAAGCTTTCAGTGCTAGAATTATGATTGTGGAATTTTTCATACTTCCGCAACACTCTCTGTAAAATTTCGGCATGAAATTAAACAATAATCTTTAGTAACATACTGATTTAAGCAAAAATTACAGCTGCAATAATTAATTGATAGTTGTATAATAAAGACATAAAAATTAACTTATTTGGTTTGACTGTGTTCTTCACATATTTCGCCATTAATTAAAATAATTATTTTCGTCATACTGTGATATTAAACTCTAAAAATTTCGATATCGACTTAATCAACAGAATAAGCATAGCTAGTGAAAGTTTCTGATTGTTCATGTAATACACGTGGGTTAACGGCCTAATGAAAACACAAATTTTTATTGCAGTGGTATAAAGTTCTTTAGATAAAAACATAGTTTTAGTGGATTCCAGATTAGTTATCAAAATACAAATTTAACATTTGTTTTACACACCAGGTACACCATTTAATAAAAACAATGTATTAAATCGGATGAAAAATACTGATTTTTGATTCGGCATTACCTAAGCCTGTTAAAGAAATACGGCCTTTCCTCGTGGAAACAGCAGCACATGCTTGTAGGTTTGGCGATCGTAATTGCTGACCACCTTCGGGTAGGTTCGGCGCTCCCGAGATCATCTGAAGCCACCGTGTCACACGAGCCACACTGCAACGTTCAACACACATTGCAATCGAAGCCTTCTAACAACTACTAATTAAATTTGGCAACCGCATAAATTTCCCGTATATTGTTTTGTACACATAGAGGCAATGCCTATCATAAAACTTACATTATGTATTGTTATCACACAATCACAGTAGCCTTTGATCTAAACATGAATAATGGTCGCTAGTCATAACGCAATGTGAATTTTCGCAAAACTAAAAGAAACACGGCGGAGAGAAAGGAGGTTTTTCAAAATATTAAAAACAACTGTGAACCGTCTGATAAAATATAACTTCACTGCAGATGACGGTGGAATACTGTTCCATTTAACCGTACACATTTATCTAACTAATTCCGTAATTACAGTTGTGGGAATGAGATCAGGACCTGCGGCCGGCAAATACTATGTTAAAGGCTGTTCGCAGTCAAGTAAGCAGTGTTGAAATCAACTGTTGGAAAGATGTGACTTCCTCTACATGCGTATGTTTTAAGTGACAGGCTGACTGATATGCGCCCAGTATAGTTTCCCGCGTTGAATTAAAAGTGTTGGGTAAATATTTGTGTTTACTGAAATTATTATTTTACTTTCTGTTTTAAATGCACATGAGTGTAAGAATGATCTAGTTTGTAAAATATATACCTTTCTAATAACTCCACTGTTTCACTTGACCGAGGCACGAATAAAGTGAATAGGCTCATGTCAATGTCAATTGTACATATGGCCGAAGAATACACATTTGCACACGAGTAGATCTTAAGCAGGACTTTTAAAGGTGCTCAGATTACCGTGAACGGCATGTAGGAACGATAACTGCGCGATTAGTCTGGCAAACAGAACCCGTCATGTTTTCGTCACAGTTTCGGCACTTGAGTACCTGCAGTATGCCGAAGGCGCTGGTACGACTGCTTTAAAACAAATAACGGAAATTATTAACGTCGCTCTGTCTCGATAAACAACAAACAATTCGACGGTAGCAACAATCAACTGAAATAATGTGAAGCAACGTATTGATGTCAGAGGACTTGCAGAATGTGAAACGTCCTCTTAAATCGCGAATTCCAACGGCGCAAACGATGGCAAAAATTCGCATCGTTGGCTAGCGACACGTCGCAACGCCTTTCGGAAACCAGCGCCTCGCACCAATAGCGAACCTTCCACAGCAGGCGGTAGCCAATCAGACACGAGGCCGCCCATTCCCACAGCCTCGCTCAGCCAGTAAGCTAACCCGCGACTTGTCTTCTCTCCGATGAGACATAAAGCTAATAAAGACACAAATATCATAAAGCCATTTCATCCTTAAAGGTAGCGATTGCGCGTGTTCATGATCGCAGGTTTCCACATAAATTTTGGTGATTCGAATTTCATCGTAGCTGACACACGGAGTTAAATGCGCCGTCGACCTGCAGGTGGCTAGCGAGTTCAAGGTCGAGAAGCGAGGGAGCGATAAGGGCTACATTGCAAAGCGAATCAAATGCGTCTTCGCTATTACACGCAAGGCTCTGAGCTAGCGTGCAGTGTTCTCGCCGTGCTACGTGCAACTATGGGACTGTAAAACGCGACCTTATCATTTTATTGGTGGAAATTCTGTGGCAAGTTTCAGTGCATGCCCCTCGAGTACGCATGCCTGGTACGCATGGCAGTGTCGCCCTTATCGCTTCTCCGCCTCTCGGCCTGAAACACGGGGATAAAAAACTCTAGGTAGACGGGAGCCTTAAGTCACTGTGCGCTGTGTGTACCGGGGAGGTTTTAGAGTGGTCGAGGCTCACAGGTTTCTCCTTCGCCTCTCCCTCATCGGCCTCTCCCTCTGTCTCCACTCACGTCTGCGTTGACGCTCGCCCCGAAGAGGACGATCCCCGTCGTTGTTTGTTTCCGACGCTCTCCGCTGTGATAACAAGCGTCGGCCGGGACCTGGGGATGTGGTGAGGCTACCGTCTGTTGTCTTTAGCCCACACGGCATGCCCGGGTCAACGGTGGGCACAAGTCGGTTCCCTTCCTGCGGTCAGAGTGCGCACACGGGACGTCGGGCAATTCGCGGATGCGGACTGCGCCACACGAATCTACGGTCAAAACTAAGTAGAAATTAGACTTTGGCAAGAATGCGTGAGGGCCTTAGTGTACGAGAAAAACAACGATAAATTAAATAAAATGACTTTACTCCACGTTAAGCACAGCGTACATCATCAGCCTGAAAAAACGCCGAAACGTCATAACAGGTGTTCCGAAGTTTGCTCTGCCCATTACAATGCACTTTCCCGCATGTCGGATGCATGCAGCATGCACGGAGCTCGGCCGCCGGATGCCCTCCTGGGCATTGCCGTGTCCCAGTACTCACTGCATGCGAACTCCATGGCCTCCTTGGCGCTACTGAGCTCGGCTAGTTCCCTTGCAATGTGCCTTACGACCGGCACATTAGTTGCAGCATCGCCACATCACCTCACTCTTATCTAAATGTAATACCACATGTTTGCTACAATGGTTTTTGGAACTTTCGTGGCGTTTTTTCTTATCGTAAACGAAGCGTATAATGTATTTATACGTAAGAGTATTTTCTAGTTTGTATTGGCCATCAATTTGTGCGGTGCAGTCCGTAGCTGCGAAATACCTGACAATCTCTAGTCTATTCGCGATAATTTTTCCCCTTTTTTATTCGAACTTGTGAAAAATTAGCCCATGTATGACGTGCTTTATTGTTTCCAAAATATGTCACGTAATACAAACGTTCTATGCTTATATAAAAAAAAAATCAGATTTTTGGTTAAATTAAACTCTAAATTACATTTGATCTATAAAATAGAATATTTCATTTACAGTTAATTAATATAAAAACCGAGAGAAAATATGTGTTTTGATAACGGCCATTAAGAAACAGTAAATATTCAAAATTTTATTGAACTGATAGCGGACGAAGACGGTGCGTTGTCGCTTTGATGTAATTTTCTAGACTTTGTTGAGCTTTGTATGCACGAGGCTGAGAAATAGCCTCGAAAGCAGAACTTAAGCAAGGCTTCAGAAAAGTTGTAAATAACCATACATTTACTATATAGGGNGAACTTGTGAAAAATCAGCCCATGTATGACGTGCTTTATTGTTTCCAAAATATGTCTCGTAATACAAACGTTCTATGCTTATATAAAAAAAAATCAGATTTTTGGTTAAATTAAACTCTAAATTACATTTGATCTATAAAATAGAATATTTTATTTACACTTAATTAATATAAAAACCGAGAGTAAAAATGTGTTTTGATAACGGCCATTAAGAAACAGTAAATATTCAAAATTTTATTGAACTGATAGCGGACGAAGACGGTGCGTTGTCGCTTTGATGTAATTTTCTAGACTTTGTTGAGCTTTGTATGCACGAGGCTGAGAAATAGCCTCGAAAGACGAACTTAAGCAAGGCTTCAGAAAAGTTGTAAATAACCATACATTTACTAAATAGGCTGTTCACTGTTAGTTAATCAAATAATAAATGAATGTTTTATACTAATATAAGTAAATTAGCATATTAATTTTAATTATTTTATATTGTTTAGACCTCCATCCCTCACGAACCTCTACACGCCGCCGTAAAGCTTTATGTAACAATATACAATCTCTGACTGCAAGATAATAACAATATATAATCTCGCACTAATTACACGCGTTTCCTAATCTCTGATATGCGGAATATACCCGCCTGCTTTGTTCAACTGTCAATTTTTTTTACTACACGGTACTGTTTACGGGTTTGTTATATGAAACAGCCAAAGAGCTCAACAGGGCATATAATATACTGTAAATTTTAATCTCAAGGAATAAAATACCAGAGGTCGTTGGTGAGCGTTGTAAGAAAGGAGTCACTCCCAAGAGACGTAGAAGTAAGTTCGGCAACTTCTCGAGCTTAATCCCCAAAGTGAATCAAAATTTCCGAGTACCGCACATTGCCAGTATCTACGTGTTCGAGCCTGTTGAAGCAGAGAGGTCTCCCGCACTTTTATGGCAAAGATCGGCAGGAAAATTTCCGGGAACATTTGACAAAGAGGTTCCAGGGAACCGGAACGACGTTCGCTGCGGATGTTCGCTTCGCAAAGGAGGAGAATTGCGAGCGAAATTCCGAGAGCCTTGAGCGGATGTATCGGATGCGATGATCAGCCTCTTCCTAGAATCTCCCAGGCTTTTACCGCCCGTAATGCCGCTCAAATTCCCGCTTCCGAAATGCGCGCGCGTGGCTGTGTGTGTGTGTGGTGTTCTGCACGCCCGCGGTTACTTCGGTCGTGGAACAGTTAAATGGCGATCAAGGGAGGAACCGTTCCTCTCCCAGCCCGAGACACGGAACACAATTATTCCGACGCAGACGCGGAGAAAGAGAGAGTGAGAGAGAGAGAGAAAGAGGGAGCTGATATAATTCAAACGAGTGGCGTGGTGTGGGTGATTGTGGGCTACCGTTTCCCGACCCACCCATCCGCCATCCTCATCTCGCCCGAAAGCGGGGGCAGGTGCGCGACACCAGATAAATTGGATACGAAAGTAAACCCGGTTTGCGAAGGGTGATTACGCGGACCAGGCCCGAAGCTCCACCCTCGTACTTATCTACGCGACTCACNCCCTCCCACATATTCCTCCCCCCCCTCAATTTCCTCCTTTACTTTTCCCCTGTGCCGGCATGTCTGTCCACGCGACCGTAACAAATATAATTATTTATGAATATCGTTGCAAGTTCTTGTCAGAAAGACTGAAACAGAACAGCACAAATACAACTGTGGCCCGAAACAACATATAAATAAAAGCCAAACGGACTCTGCAAACAGACATAAAGAAATTGGAAGCAACTGTAAAGAAAATTCTGCGCAGAAAGATGGGCATGGGCACAAAAAAAAAAAAATTACGTCAGTGAAAGTTAAACAAGACAAGCCATACTTGCGGCAAAACACATTTAAGACACCAGAGGACATCTCAAATGACAAAACGTTTGTGGTTGTGTGATAATACTTAATCTTTCATTTATTTCCATATTTCAAAAATACAATTTAACATTTCATTACACTTTAAAGACGTTCTTATTTGGGCAAAATAAAAAAAACACCACTTGAACACCCAAAAGAGAAATTATGATTTTATAGATGCATTATTTTTAAGAATTCAATATATGATTCTAAACAATACCGGGGGTGCATATCTTGCACTTTACTTAAGATTTGCTTTACATGTCGTCAATAAGTAACACGGAATATAACATTTTTTTTAAGTCACGAGAGTTTAACATTATCCAGAGAGTTCTTTAGTTTCTGGTACAAATGAAACACTGAATCAGNTAACAAATATAATTATTTATGAATATCGTTGCAAGTTCTTGTGAGAAAGACGGACACAGAACAGCACAAATAGAACTGTGGCCCGAAACAACATATAAATAAAAGCCAAACGGACTCTGCGAACATACATAAAGAAATTGGAAGCAACTGTAAAGAAAATTCTCCGCAGAAAGATGGGCATGGGCACAAAAAAAAATTAATTACGTCAGTGAAAGTTAAACAAGACAAGCCATACTTGCGGCAAAACACATTTAAGACACCAGAGGACATCTCAAATGACAAAACGTTTGTGGTTGTGTGATAATACTTAATCTTTTATTTATTTCCATAGTTCAAAAATACAATTTAACATTTCATTACACTTTAACGACGTTCTTATTTGGGCAAAAAAAAAAAACATCACTTGAACACCCAAAAGAGAAATTATGATTTTATAGATGCATTATTTTTAAGAATTCAATATATGATTCTAAACNCCACTTGAACACCCAAAAGAGAAATTATGATTTTATAGATGCATTATTTTTAAGAATTCAATATATGATTCTAAACAATACCGGGGGTGCATATCTTGCACTTTACTTAAGATTTGCTTTACATGTCGTCAATAAGTAACACGGAATATAACATTTTTTTAAGTCACGAGAGTTTAACATTATCCAGAGAGTTCTTTAGTTTCTGGTACAAATGAAACACTGAATCAGTGGCTCTGGCAGTGTTATAAAAAGGATACAAATATTCCATTGGTACTTATATGTCTAGAATCCCACTTGCAAACATCAGGCTGTAGAAAAGTGTGAAAATCACCGTCCATGACGGGAAGAGAAATGGATTAGTCTCCCAAACAGAAAAGTCCACATGGACGCTGCCGTGGGAGACAAGAAGCGAGGAACTTACGGCGTGAGTGCACTACCGGAATACCCGTGCACGTGCACCAACACTAAAAAAAAAAAAAAAAAAAAAACTTAGTACCGTGAAAATGAGCAAATATCGCGAATGAGTGCACGACGAAATCTTAGAGAGAAAACGAAAACTGTTCTCATCACGAGGGAAGCAGGAGAAACAGAATTGAAAGAACGCTACATGGTGCCAAGACCGTGCGGAAAATAAATATGAAAAAGTACTACACTATACTGCCGCTTCTGACACAGCAAACTAAATGTTCGTCAAGAAATGCTGAGTTCCGGAGAACACAAACACCGGAGCAGGACGACTGCGCGCCATGATTGCTCCCGAGATGACATCAGACAAAAGACAATCGGAAAGGTTATAAAGTAGTCGATAGATGTCGCAGGCTGTCCAGAAGGGGCGAATCGCGCAGCGCACAGATGTGGAGGTGAACATCACGTGAACAGACACCCATTTTTTTTTATAAAATCACGCGTCTAGCGGCAGCGCTATGCCGGCGAAAATTTGCAAAAGAACTGCAGCTGCAAGGAAGTGAGTGGAAGAGGGTAGCCTCAGACGGCGACTGCAATAATTTGAAATGCAGCATAGCACATCCGGTTGGTGGAAAAACAATATCTCAAGAAGCACGTGTCTGCAGGCGAGACGAGGTTAAAAACGTAGCTTTCAAAGTACAGATAAAAAAAATGTATTGAAATCAAAGTTACGAGAAAAATAGGTAAATGATAACATGTCGATAAACAATGATTAAATAAATAGAAATACATAAATAACAACGCACATATGCCATGAAAAATAAATAAATAATGTATTTACCATGAGAAGTTGTATCATAACACCAAACAAGTAGACATTATTAAATAAATTGTAGTTGCTCAAACAGACAATGAAAGCATAACTAATCGCATTAATAAATAATTTACGTAATAAGACAATTAAATATTACTTGCAATCATTATTACTGAGTTAAAAATACTGAAATGAGGTTTCAATAATATTAAAAAATAGTACTCTAGCAGTGACACAACAGTAAAAATAGTCGTGACGTATTTTAAAAAGGTACATCCCATCAGGCGGCAGGGCTGCAATCTGCTACCCCTTCCCCATCTGACACACACACTCGAACCACCCCTCACCACGTTGTAGCGGCTTCGCGTACAACCCCTCAGATGGAAATGCTTTAAGCCACGTAATCACAGCTGGCGAGGGCATTTCTTCTCTCTTCGCATCCCCCGTCTCTTTTTTCTCGCTTTGCTAGACGGCTTCCTTTGCTCTTTTTTTTTCTATACGTATATTCCATATATATTTTTTTTATTCCAGGAAAAGAAGCGCGGTTTCAAGAGGGAAGGTTTATGCTGTTAATTTCGGTCCACTATTTTCCCCCGGGCGTATATCCTTTGCTAAGGTTTCTCTCGCGAAAAAAAAAAAAAATCATATTCCTGGCGGAGTTTCCACAAATCTGTTCTACCGGAGCCCCTCGTGAGTTATGTATACGTGTTGAGGTTGGCGGCTGCTTTGTAGGGAGTTCCCGGGTACATGGCGGGAGCCTGGCTTAGCATCTCTCCCCTGTAATGACTTGCTACGGGCTCCCTCGGGAAATCAAAGCACCCTTCTACCCTCGCGAAACCCCACTGCCGACTGGCGCCGCGGAAATGTAGTTCCGATTCCCGCCGGCAGGCGCCTCCACCGGCACCCGTTTCCGCGTACTCTCAAGATGAGGTAGAACGGTTTTGCTATTCTGCGCATGTAACTCAATATTGACCTACCCCACACCAATACGGCTGTCAAAGTCACGTGGGTAACAATAATTAAATTTTTTTATATAGCCTATTCGCGGTTTCTCAACAGTTTTTAAATCATACCTTTGAAAAAATCCCCCGGTGTGTGACCTTTTTGGTTGTTTGTCAAATATGACATTCATTACAGGCTTTTAATACTTATTTAACATAAAAATATTTCATATTTAGTTAAATTTATGTTTTACTTATATATTATGTGAAATTATTATATTTATATTTAATTAATATGAATGAAAACGAGGAGGAAATAGGCGGTTTATAATGCCAAGTAAGAAAAAGTTCTCATGCAAAATTATAGCGAACTGAGTGCTCAGGAATGCAGTGTGTTGTCTGTGGGGTCATTTTATAAAACTATTTGAGCTTTTTTTACATGAGGTGGAGGAATATTCTGAAAGTATAACTTTAGCGAGGCTTCAGAAAGGTAGGAAATAATAGTGAAAGGGCTATATATAAAGGTTGAGTATAAAATATACCACAACTTTGAAGGTCTATAATATCAAAACCAAACAACCTACAACCTTGATTGAACAATCAAATGAACCACGCAACCGCGCAGTTCATTTACCATACATTCATAAATGTTTAATGTGACCGCCATAAGCAGCCGAATGACATCTACGCGAAAATAAAACTCGTTCCACGCTCTTGTCAGCAAGTCCGGTGTTACGGTTTGGATGGCGTTCGTAACTCTCGGTTTGAGGTGGTGAGGGGGAAGCGAGCTCGCATTCGACACGTCAATGTGAAGGGGACGGTCTGATGTTTCCTTTATGGTGCGCCACCCCATTGACACCTAGCTGTTCGTAAATACCTGAACTAGTCGTTGCCGCAACGCTGGATTGGTCGAGGAGCAGCTGGTGACCAGGCTCATCATCACTGGCCCCCAAGAAGCCTGGATATTACAACGTGCAATTTTTTCTATCCGGGTTACATAAAGGATCAAGTGTTTCGTCGACCATTGCCGGTTAACATTGGCAACCTCAAAACGAAAAATACTGACGCCATCAAAACCGTAACATCGGACATGCTGACAACAGTGTGGAACGAGTTTGATTATCGCGTAGATGTATTTCGGGCCGCTCGTAGTGGTTACATTGAATATTTATGAATGTATGGTTAACAAACTTCACGGTTCCACCGTTCATTTGATTGGTCAATCGGCTGTAGGTGATTTGGTTTTGATATTATAGACCTTCAAAATTGGGGTATTCTTTTATACTCATCCAGTATATTTTCTAAAAGATAACATGTTTTAATAAAGTTAGATACGTTTGACAGTTGGAAATTAATGCAGGTTGTTTCGTAAAAACCGTGCGAAAACCAAACTGGAGATAGGAGCCGCACTACGGAACGTTTTTTTAGATTGGCAACATGTGGTCCGCGATGTGGGCGAACCGTGATGCGTGTGTGGTTCACCTATGTCCCACAAGATGTCTCTGTCCTCCCTACATTGGCACAGTACGTGAGTGTATCAACAACAGACCCAACACGCGCGGGAATAATATTTTATCCGGTGCGGCATTATCTCGAACAGCGTTGACGTGCTTGCTTCGAGGTACGTAGCCGTCTCTTTGAGCAACTCTTGAGTGATACGAACTGATACTCCGTCGATTGAATGGTTCTTTACAGTACTAACTTTCAGTAGCGTACACACGCGATGTGAGTAACACACACGACTGATCCGGAGACCTGCATTCGTGCTGGAGATGACTCCGTTCCCTGACTTCGCGGACCACATGTTCCCGATCTCAAAACGTTCCGTGGGTCGGTCCCTATTAACAGTTCCGGTTTTGCTCGCCTTTACTGAAACATTATGTATAGTTACATATAAAATCGGTTATAAGAAGTACACTCTGAGAACTATCAACAAAATATTTGTTTGCATACGTCCAAACAAATATTTAGTTATTTCACCTAAATACCTTGTTCAGTAAACGAAATTTTAAGAGCAAAAAAATTTAAATGTTCATTTAACAAAATACATGCGTGAATTAGCAGAACCAATTTTTTCGTGCCAAAAGGAATAAGACTGTAAAAAAATATTTTGTTGAATCAACTATATACACTGAAGAACCAAAAAAACTGGTACACCTGCGTAATATATTGTAGGGTCCCCCCGAGCACGCAGAAGTGCCGCAAGACGACGTGGCATGGACTCTACTAATGTCTAAAGGCATGCAGGAGGCAATTCACACCATCAATACTGCAGGGCAGTCCACAAACCCAATGTGCGCCAATTTGAGAAAGGGTTGAACGTCTGTTACGTTTAATGATTTTCGTCAGTCGTCGTTTGTCCCGTTCTTTCACGATCTTTTTCCGGCCGCAGCGATATCGAATATGTGATGTTTTACCGGATTCCCGATATTCACGGTACACTCGTGAAATGGTCGTACGTGAACATCCAAATGTTATCGCTAACTCGGAGATTCTATGTCCCAACTCTCGTGCGCCGACTATAACACCACGTTCAAACTCACTTAAATCTTGATAACCTGCCATTGTAGCAGCAGTAACCGATCTAACTGCCCACCGCATCGCGTTACTCTGATTGGTTCCATACCTCTTTTATTTGCAAACGCACGCCTATACCAGTTTTTTTTGGCTCTTCAGTGTATATCTGTTTGGCCACACATTTGATTTCCTTCTTTCGAAAATACAGCTAGAGAGTTAATTTGCATTTTTTGTAACAGGCAGAGTAGTAACGGTGTTTGGTAGTGAATTAATAGATGCTATATAATTGCATAAACAACACCAAAAAAATAATAATTGCAATAGCAAACTAAAAGATAAATATTTGAAACTTGAAACATTTATTTGCGTACGTTTTCCAGTATTCAAAATGTTTGTTTTTAAAATCATTTTGATTTCAATAGCGGTCAGTTTTGTTGAGACTGTAAAGACGTAACGCTTGGGAACTGCGATCTAGGTTCGAATCTCGATCGCGCTCTTAACGTCTTTTATATTAACCGAAACTCTCTAACGTACGTAGAAACAAACAAATCTTTAGTCGTACCAACCAAATCTTTGTGAGTCTGTGTATATGTGTGTATATGTGTGTGTGCATGCGTGCGCGTCCCCTCTTTCAATTTCTGAACGCGTTAACTGAATTTCACCAAACTCTGCACACATTTCCTATTAAGTAATATCACCGGACTATTACAGTTTTTGACCACGCTGAGCACTTACTTTAAAAATGGCGGCTATTTAAATATTTAAGACGACATGTCTCACCTCGGAAATTATTCAACCTATATTAACCAAATTTTGTATTCTGACAGAACAAATTGTAAGCATTAAATTCAGAGGTGAACGTTTTTTGTCCAAAATTTTGTAAAATAGCGCTACATCAAAACATAAAGATTTTACATTACATCTCGAAAACTGCTCAAAGTATTGTCACCAAATTTAGCTAGTAAGTAATACTATAATTGGCCAGGTAAATGTAAGTAATAAAGCGTAATTAGACAATTGTTTCCAAAATGATGGCCATCAGAATATTTTAGGTTTATTTGTTTTAACTACCATACCGTATTGCCAATTTCAACCAAGTTGTGTACGCTGACGGTATGTATACAAGTATCATATAAGCTAAACCAGAACCAAATTTTCCCAAAATTTTGATATATTTTACATTTTATCTCGAAAACAGCTCAACAAATTTTCGCCAAATTTGGCACGTAACAAATATTATGATAGGCCAGGTAAATATAGGTAAATAAACTTAATTTGGCACTTATTTTCTAAATGAAGGCCATCCAAATATTTTAGGTACATTTGGTATAACTACCATACCGTTTGACCTATTTCAAACAAATATGTTAGGCGGACAATATCTATTACAAGCATCAAATTAGCCAAGAAACAACTTTTGTCCGCTTTTTTGTAAGATAGCGCTACGTAAATTAATACAATTCTTGTGTAATTTCTCGGGAAACAATTGAAAGATTTTTGTAAAATTCGGCAAACAAGTAGTACTGCCGCATANCAACAAATTTTCGCCAAATTTGGCACGTAACAAATATTATGATAGGCCAGGTAAATATAGGTAAATAAACTTAATTAGGCACTTATTTTCTAAATGAAGGCCATCCAAATATTTTAGGTACATTTGGTATAACTACCATACCGTTTGACCTATTTCAAACAAATATGTTAGGCGGACAATATCTATTACAAGCATCAAATTAGCCAAGAAACAACTTTTGTCAGCTTTTTTGTAAGATAGCGCTACGTAAATTAATAAAATTCTTGTGTAATTTCTCGGGAAACAATTGAAAGATTTTTGTAAAATTCGGCAAACAAGTAGTACTGCCGCATANAAATTCTTGTGTAATTTCTCGGGAAACAATTGAAAGATTTTTGTAAAATTCGGCAAACAAGTAGTACTGCCGCATATGATATGTACAAATGTGTTTCAAGTATGTCAGACACTCGCTTTCAAAATGGCGGTCATCTAGCTATTTAAGCCTAGTCTGCTGTATATTCGAAAACATTAAATCAATTACAACTTAACTTTGTTTGCTGGGAGTGTATACAACAAACATCAAATGTTTCTACAATGAGTATCTTTTGTCGTCCATTTTGTAAGATTGAGCCACACGAATAAATTAAATTTTTAAGTCATATCTCGGGATTCCTACAAAATATGGCAAACATGTAGTACTGCGGTAGGTAATGTTAACTGATAGGTTTTAGGTATGTCAGACACAAATTTTCAAAATGGTGGCCATATATCTATTTTAGTTTTGTATGTTATATCGTTGAAACCATGTAGTTAATTCCAAAGAAACTCTGTATGATGGCTGTATACATTACAACAATCAAATGTTTACACACAAAATCATCACTTGACAAATTAACATTATGTGATCTCAGAAAAAAAAANACATTACAACAATCAAATGTTTACACACAAAATCATCACTTGACAAATTAACATTATGTGATCTCAGAAAAAAAAACCGATTTCTACCAAATTTGGCAAACAATTAGCTCTTTGTCAGCTTATGTAAACTAATAATAATTGAGNAAAAAAAAACCGATTTCTACCAAATTTGGCAAACAATTAGCTCTTTGTCAGCTTATGTAAACTAATAATAATTGAGAGGTTCAGGCACACATGTTTTCAAAATGGCGGCCATATAAAAATTTTAGCTCCGAATTTTGTATCTATGAAACTGCAAAATAAATTTCAAGTTAAATTTGTATGCTGATAGTATCAATTATATCCATCAAAATTGTATAAGCAAAGCCTCGTTTCTCCGCCATTTTGTAAGATAGCCCACAGTAAATAATGAAGTGGTTATGCTGTATCTCGGGAAACAATCAACCGATTTCTTTAAAATTAGGTGAAGAAGTTGTACTGTGGAAGACTATATTAATACATAAGTTTTAAGTATGTAAGTCTCTTATTTTCTAAATGGTGTGTATACGTTTTGGCTCAGTGTGCTATATCTACGAAACTATGTAACTGATTTTAATTTAAGTAGGTATATTCTATCTATGAAAATAATCGAATGTGCTAAAATATAAACTTTCGTCCTCCATTTATGAATTTTGTCACATGATCAATGGAGGTTTCATACCATATCTCGAGAGCCAATCAACCGATATGCATACAGAGAACCTCCTTTCCCGGATTTTTGGCAAAGTAGTGTCAGGTGAGTAAACTGAAAATTTTTTCATACGTGGAGAATAATTCTACTAATTTCCACAAATTTGGCACACTTACAGAAGGCCAGATAAAATCATATGATTTAAATTGGGTCAGATAAAAATTAAAAAAATGGTGGCCACATAAATATTTTCATATGTTTGCCATATCTATTTAACAATTTAACCATTCCAATCAAAATTTTTATGTTGACATTATCTATTACAAACAACTTGTACAGAGCCTCTTTTTAAGCAATTTTGTAAGGTAGCCCTCTTTAAGAAAATAAGGTTTTTAGGCAATATCTGGAAGACCAATCAATCTATTTCCATCAAATGTTTCGCACAAGTAGCGTTATGGTAGGCTATGTAATCTTATGTGTTTTAGTGGCACAGACACAAATTTTCAAAATGATGGACGAGAACATATTTCTGGTTAGTTGACCATATAATTCAAAACATTACACATATTACATCGGAAGATAATGCTTCGAATCCTACCTCCGTGATACAGTTGATTGCAAGCTAGCTTAATTTTACAAATTTATCTGAATTCGAATCCTGGGTAAGTCACTCTTGTATTTTAAATGTCTTTGTACTGTTACTTGTTTCTGGTTTCATATCTTACGATACTGCTGCCAATGAGACGTCAACTCATACTTATCATCTAAGCTTTCAAGAACTTCACTTAAATTTATTTGCATCCATGTAGAGGAAATTAGGCTCATTAGTTATCAGTAACTTCTTGTTTTGTATGTTACCGTATTTTTTTACATGTAGCGTGTGCTAAAATTCAATATTTCGAAAGGTAGGTTGAAAATTGTGAGAATACGCCATTTACCGCGATAACGATAATTTAGAATTTTATCCGGAAAAAATTCACGTTCATTTACATTGTTTCTCGATGCTTCGATTTGCAACACTAAAACCGTTCCACTAAGAGGCCTTTTTTATTCAAGCTACAAGAAAAATCTGCCTATGTCTGCCTGTGGTTCGTACCTTGCTTCTGTGTATTTTTATTTTTAGTTATTTCCAGCCTGCTAGTGTTATGGTCTCTTGAGTATAAACTTGTTGATTTTTGTTTTCGGTATCGTTGATTTTCCTCCTCCACACCCAATTTCATGCATATTTTGTGCAGGATTGTTTTTAATCACTACGGATGTTAAATTAATTTTATCATTGTTACGGATTATTCTTGCTGGTTTTCACTGTAGTGAAAACTTGTCATTTTCTTGTTTTGCATCACGTTGAATTGTGTGTTGTGAATAAAAACCCCACTGAGTGTAATGATTTTTTAAAAATNTTATCATTGTTACGGATTATTTTTGCTGGTTTTCACTGTAGTGAAAACTTGTAATTTTCTTGTTTTGCATCACGTTGAATTGTGTGTTGTGAATAAAAACCCCACTGAGTGTAATGATTGTTTAAAAATAATACATATGCCTCCATTAAGAACTATAATATAAAAATCTAAATTNATAATACATATGCCTCCATTAAGAACTATAATATAAAAATCTAAATTTTCACCTACCTATTCTAGTTCTGTAATGCAAGTGCTGGCATGCGAGCAGCGTTGTGTTTCTGAATAATAAGATTTAATTACCGTTAGTTTTGTGGGGAACTATATTGTTTTTCCTGAAGTTTTACTAAAACAATTTCTGTTTTCACGCTGCAAGTAGTTTTTAAATAAATAACTCGTTATGAATCTGCAGAATCTTTTAAACGAATAAATGAGTTTCCACATCATTAGAAAAAAAATTGGGATGGTAATATTCTGTATACTGTATATGTTTTATATTTATACTTTTTCAGGCTTCAGAAGAATAGGATTTTCATATATAAAATTAAATGTGATTTTTCGTCGTCGCAAAACTTAAATACAGTTTGTTTAAATAAAATTGAATAATTTTATGAGACATAAATTAGTGTTGAATATTGACGAATGCGATGACATGATCGAGCTTGGAATGCGTATAGATGAAATGCAGAAAACGACCAAGCACAATCGAAAAAAAAAAATTAAGTGAGTTTTTGGCCGGCATACCAATAGACTAAACACCAGGTAGACCGATTATTCGTCTTCTGCCAATGTGCCTAACATTGACCTACCCGAAAGGAACACAACAGTCTCCGGTATTTCGTGCTATGTTTTATTGACTCAGGAACAAGTAATTAATTTTTGCGATTATTTTTATTTGTGTGTTCCAGAGGGACGGAGTGTTAGACGAAGTTCTAATTGAAGTTCTAACTCAAGCTTTGTTCGAGGTTTTAATCGAAGTTCTAACTCAAGTTTTGTTCAAAGTTCTAATCGATGTTCTAACTCAAGTTTTGTTCGAAGTTCTAATTGAAGTCCTAACTCAAGTTTTGTTCGAAGGTCTAATCGAAGTTCTAACCCAAGTTTTGTTCGAAGTTCTAACCAAATTTCTGTCTGCGTCGAATTTTCGACTCTGTCTGCTGCGGGCTGGATTGGTGGCACGCATGCCATTGCGTCGGCTTCCATTGTGTATACACCACAAACGCCTCAAACTGCAATGGGTATGGGGACGCCCTCGCTAGCGTGTTTATTGGCAAAATGTAGTGTTTTCGGACGAGTCCCGCTTCAACCTGTCCTACAGTGATTGCCGCATACGTGTTAGATGCTACCGTGGTGACCGCAACCTGGCTGTCTGCATTGTGAAATGGCATAGCGGACAAACGCTAAGTGTGATGGTTTGGGGTGCAATTGGATACAACATGTGATATCTACCCCTACGTATTGAGGGCAATCTGAACAAGAACCGCCACATCAGGGAGACTTCAGAACCCGAGGTACTGCCCCTCCTTCAGGCGACTCCACGTGCCATATTTCAGCAGCACAATGCCCGGCCACATTTGGCGAAGAATGTGCAAGCCTTCTTCAAGGAACGATTGGCACAAACGCTTCCCTGGCCTGCACGTTCGCCTGAAATGTCGCCCATTGAACATGTCTCTAGCAACCACTGTTGATACTTTGTGGACTGGCATACAAATCGCGTTGAGGGAGATTCCCCAGGAACATATCCAGGTACTCTTTGATTCCATGCCACGCCATTTAGGGGCTCTGATTGCAGCACATGGGTGCTCCACACCAAAAATGAATTCTCAAGGACAGAGATCATGAACAGTCTTGTAATCCTAATCAATTGTGTTTTGTCATGTACCTAGTCTGTGACATAAAGTTTATTTCAACACATGTATCCTTCTTGGTGTTTCATTTATCACAAACGTCAGTGTATTTTCTGTAGTAGTATATTTGTTAAACTATTTCTGGGACGCGATCAATCGGTGACGACTAATAAATACACCGCATCGTGGATATGTTTTCAGTTTCTCTACAGCCTGATTTCTTTGAGGCTATTAAACTGGAGTTCAAAAAGTACTTTGAGCTAGCCGCCCGACCATTGCCAGTCCGAAACGCGGGATTGGGGCCGTGGGGGAAACCAAAGAGAGAGAGAGAGAGAGAGTAGTTAGGGAACAAATAAAAGCGACCAGAACGGGAAACTAGTTGAGAAGGACGAGGGAGTGCAGATAGAAATCATCCCTCCCGCAAATTGAAAACGTTGACCGCATGTAGCACCCCTCTGCGATACATTGCGAGGAAATAAATTACTTGGCCCGAAGGGTTGGCAGGGATAAAGGATGGTGGTAGAAGTGGAGGGTGTATTATGGTCAAGGCCCGAACTGTTAGAATCGTACACCAAACCACCGGCGGGAAGTTTTATTTTTATTTTTTGGAAATATTTATTTGCCGTGTGATTTCGTTTATCGCCCACCCTATCATCTTCCCCACCTTTCGATCGTTCGCACCATAAATAAGATACATCCTCAACGTTTACAAGCTTGCCACGTTTATCGCTGGAAAAGTCCCACGTGTACACTGGATTACAATGGACTGCAGCAAATTAGCAGTTAGGAACCCTCGATTCAACTACCCCCTGATCCCCATCCCCCTCGAAAACTCAACTTTCCTCTACGATACCCTGCGCCATGCAACCAAAATCGCTTTCACGATGGAGCTTTATGCTTGTTCTCACTCACTATTGTCCATTCAATGTTACTCCCTTTTTTTTGAAGCCGTTTTACACATCCGGAATATTCCTCCGCCTCATATAAACAAAGATCAACCCAGTCTAGAAAATTACGCCAAAGGGACAACGCACCAAATTCGTGCGCACTCAGGGTAGTAATAGTTTGCATAACAACTATCTCTTACTAGGTATTAGCTACCAACATATATTTTTCTCTCTCTATTTTATTCATTGTAATTATAAACTAAATATTATGTTTTATGGGTAAAATATGAGTAGAAGATCTTTTAAACCGAAAATAAGTTACTTTTATGATATGACACGTTTAAACAGCTGTGACACATGACACACTTAGAAAACAACCAAACACTTCATACATGGGTGATTTTTCAAATGTTTGATTAAAAAAAAAAAAGTCTGAAGGAACCGTGAATAGAGTATACACTGGATATTTTATGTTTCCTGACGTGTGAACCTCTTTAAAATCAGACCAACAAGTAGGGTGCCATATGGAAACGGTGATGTAACGTTTCCAGGGTGATCCGTTCCGACTCTATAATTTAATTTCTGATTACACGATTGAAATAAATGTCGTCTCGTCCTATCGGGCGTACCACAACGACACGAGCATGACCTTGTGTTGGCGCGGCGATCTGCGGAATTTTTACTTCGTGGGCGTAAATTTTCAGGGACTACATCTCGCGATTCCGGAGTGCTAGCGCGCTTTTTTTGCTGCCAAACTAAAAATATCGTTTATATCCGAATATTGTTAACATGATATCTTAGTACCCACAGTTACTTTCATTTCTTTTCTATGCCCCAAAGAATATATTACACTCTAATGCAGACGTGCTGACACAGGGGATGATTTTCAAATGTTTGATGAAAAAACCTTGATGATAATGCGACTAGATTATATCTGAACACTTCTCTACTTATGTGGCACGAAGACTACCTTTCATCTACACCGAAAAATCACCGGACACCTGCTACTTTTCCACGAGATTTTCCAAGGTGAATAAGAATTGAGGCGGGTGAGCGTGATATTAACTCCATAAATGTTATTTTAAGTTAAACCTGGAACTTTTACATAATTTTATGACGTTAATATTTACACACTGACTGCACCTTACATTACTCGAATGTGCTTTTAATGTGCGCCTCAGCTTAAATGACTGTCATCTATTTCTCACAGTCCACATTCGCAAAGTGACGGAAGCCCTACTTTTTTCTTTTGCTTAAAATTTATTCTACTAGTTTTAGTTTATGCATGATTTATCAGTGGCGTAGGCAGAACTCCAAATATTTTGGCTTATTAGTCACATCGCTAACTTCTCATTTTTTTTTCCTGTTAGCGGCAATGATTGGAGAATATGGCAAATACGACGAAGAATTCCTAATGGCCTCGAAACCACAATAACTGCCGAAAATGGGTTTTGTCTAGCATGCGAAAACGAAATCCAGTAAAGAGGAGGTCAGGTGAACGTGTCGGAACAAATGGATTGGAGTAAGTTCCCAGAGGGGATATTGACACAGTTTTAGTGGTGATTTATGGCAAGGTCAAGGTTAGAATTGTCTTTCCTCGCAACTCTCAGGTATCCTGGTACGTAATTATTTGTAATGCAGAGAAGTCCGTAACTACTCTAACTTTAAATATTATGCTATCAGTTGTTATTACCATACTTTCCGAAGGAAAGAAAGGCCTATGATATCACTTTCCTGACTGTATGTGTATTTATGTGTGTGTCTGTGTATGCGTCTGTGGGTTGCTGTGTATTCCACTTTTTTCAATTTTTGAACGCGTTAACAGAATTTCACCAAACTTGGTACACATATATTCCTCAGTAGGGACACCAGACTTTTAAAATTTTCGACAATGTTGGGCACATACTCTCAAAGTGTCGGACACTTTGAAATTTGCTGTGATGTCTCATATCTGGGAAACCATTAAACAGATTAAAACCAAATTTTGTATTCTGACAGAGTACTGTGTAAGCATTAAATTTTGAGTTGGATAATGACGTTAGTAAGCCATTTTGGAAAATAGCACCAAATTAATTAATACAATTTTTTGATTAAATCTTGAAAACTATTAAACCAATTATCACCCAATTTGGCAGGTAAGTAACACCATGGTAGGCAAAGTAAAAGTAAGAGGTTGAACATGATTATGTACTTACTTTAAAAATGGCGGTCATACAATTTTTTCAGGTTTATGTGGTACATTTGCCATACCATTGAAACAATTTCGACCTAATTTTGTATACTAAAATAACTATTAAGAGCATCATATATGCAAACACACAGACTTTATTCTCGGCCGTTTTGGAATATAGCGCCATACGAATTAATGAAGTAATTAGGTCATATCTCGGTAAAAAATTAACCGAATCCTACAAAATTTACAAACAAGTAGTACTGATGCAGATCATAAGTGATATTCTTTAAGCAAGCCAGAAACTTATTTTAAAAATGGGGGTGTTATAGACATTTAAGCATAGAATGCTACATCATCGAAATAATGTAATCAATTCCAACTTAGCTTTGTATTTTGGCAGTAAATATTACATCTATCAACTGTATCTACAAGGAGCATATTTTCTGCGCCATTTTGTAGGCTAGTGTCAAGCGAATAAATAGTTTTAATGTCATATATCGGGAAACAATTGACCGATTCCTATCAAATTTTGCATACAAGCAGTACTGTAGCAGATTATATTAAGTGGTATGTTTTAAACGAATCAGACACTTATTTTAAAAATTGTGGCTCTATAGTCATTTTTAGCTTAGAAAGCTATATCGTCGAAACGATGTAATCAATTCCAACTTAACTTTGTACGCTGGCAGCAGGTATGATATCTATTAACGGTTTCTACTCGAAGCTTCATATAGCGAAATGCGAATAAATTAAGTTTTAATGTCATATCTCGGGAAACAATTGACAGATTCCTACCAAATTTGGCAAACAAATAGTAATACAGCAGGTGGTATATTTAAAGTAGGCCAAGAACATATTTTCAAAATAGCAGCTGTATACATATTTTAGCTCAGTATATTTTACCAATGAAACAAATTCCAACTTAAATGTGTATGCTGACAGTGCCTATCAAACCACAAAATATGTCTATGAAGAGCCTTATTTCTCTGCAATTTTGTAAAACAGCCACGCCAATGAAAAATAAATTTTTTATCTCATGTCTTGGGAAACAACCAAACTATTCTTACGACATGTGGCGAAGATGTACTGTGGTAGGCCATATTGATAAATGTAATTTTTCAATAAGAAACACTTATTTTCAGAATGGCGGCTATAAAATCATTTCAGTCTTGTGGGTATATCTACAAAGTTATGTAAACTTTTTTAACTTAACTTTGTAAATTAGCAGTATACGATCATCGAATGAGCTACTACACTACTTTTTTGTCCTCCATTTATGAAGATCACCAAATGGAAATTATGGAGGTTTTATGCCATATCTCGAGGACCAATCATCCGATTCCCACCAAATCTTACACAGGAACATTTAAACTAATTTGTACCAAATTGTGCACACTATAAATGCTACTGATGTTCATGTAAACTTCCATGATTAAAATGGGTCAGACAACTGTGTCCAAAATAGCGACATCAAAAATAATTTAGGCAAGTTAGTCAACCAAATTTTCTATGTAGACATTATACATTGAAATCATCGTATATAGAGCGTCTTTTTTAAAAATGTCATACGATAGCATGAAATAAAAAAAAAAGTTCTAATGGCATATATTAAATACTTAACAACGTAGTTCTAGAAAATTCTTCATAGATGTATCGATATGGTAGGCCATGTAAACTTACATGTTTTAAGTTGCCCATTCACTTATTTTCAAAATTACAGCCCTCTAAATATTTTAGTAAGTAAACCCTATAGTTCAAAACATTAGATTTATTGAAACCAAAGTTGATGCTCTGAATCCGACCTGCATAATGGAGTGCATTGCACGCTAGCTTATAGTACGAGGTTTTCTAGGCTCCAGTCCTGGGTAATGCACGTATGTATTGGTAATGGTCACACTAATGTTGCCTACGTTTCTGGTTTCATTTATATTCTTATTGCTTTCAAAGAGAACTCTTTTCCTACCCACAAAATCAGCTTTTAAGAAGTTATCTAAAAATTAATTGCACACGTTTTGAGGAAAATAGTCTTATTATCCATATCAGTATCAGTAACTTCTTGTTTTCAGTTCGCAGGTTTTGTGTGCGGGCATATGTTCGTAACTTCTCCCCAAGATAAAATCTCTACCACTGACAAACAACATTACGAAGTTAATGATCTTGCTATCGTTCAGCTTTCTTGGTTCAGTCACAATCTTCAGGTTGTTAGCATTCCTTCTAGGTTCACAAAACTGTTAGTGGCCGACAGTAGTTTCTTACCACTCCTATTTAAATAGCCGTTTTTATTTTTCATAGTCTGCTCTCTCATTTTGTGCCCCTAATAAATAGTGTTTTATGCTGTGCACCTTTCCTGTTATAACCAATTCCTTAGAAATTTATCTTGAACTTGAACCAACACACTGTGTCGAAAACATTTAACACGTAGACTAAATAGATACACAATTCCCTGTTTACTTATAGCATTCTTACTTGGCAGCCCTTCTCACACTCAAACATTTGCCTGTTGCCTTTGCATAAAATTTATCTCCAGTTTTCTCAACTGTTTTTTATGAGACCAGAATTATCACACAAAATAATCGAGGTACAATTGTAATCTGTTTCTACGTAATAAAACCAATTAAAATTATTATAATTTGAGAGATAAAAGGCAAACCTTTAAGCAATTATAATAACTCAGGTCATCTTATATATATACATCAACACAATGCAGCTTAGTGTTACCAAATACATAATTTCTAAATAAACGCAAAACCACCAGAGATATTGTAGTATATGTAATGTAATTAAGCTCATAATCTTAGATGTTTTGTATTTTACTTTAGGAACCACGAATCGGAGCTATAAACAAGATGGATTTCATGGAACCAAAACACTTTCCAAAATTAAATTTCGTTTCTTAAACAAAATACAGACAAGAAAATTCCATACAATTGCAATTAATTTCCTTGTTAGTAACTGTGATATATATATANCTTAAACAAAATACAGACAAGAAAATTCCATACAATTGCAATTAATTTCCTTGTTAGTAACTGTGATATATATATAAAAAAACCGCAACGCTATTATAGGAGAGAACATTTCACGATAGCAGGAGGAATGCATTGCAATGNGATATATATATAAAAAAACCGCAACGCTATTATAGGAGAGAACATTTCACGATAGCAGGAGGAATGCATTGCAATGGAGGGAATTTAATGCCGTTTGGGAAATTTCCATTTCACCTCAGAAGCAGATAATTTCCGACGCGGCACTCGCTACACAGTACCACTTTCAAGAAACATTAGGGCTTCCGCGGGAAATAAATTACCTCGCACGTTTAATTAATGTTGCAGGAACCTCCGCGAACGGAGCCTGGCGGGGTATTGTGGGAGCTGCAGTGCGAGTCGCTCGCCGGACGTGTAATAAAGGGAACAGGAACACCCTACATAAACAAACCCACGGTTTGTGATGCAGAGCCATCTCCGCTCGCGGCGAATGCATGTTTTCTGCGAGCGATTTAGCGCGGGGCCACTGCTTTATCTGATCCGAGGAAGCAGCAGGCGCCTAGAAGGGGAGAGACGTACTACACTACTCGTGAAAGTATCGAACAGTGTAGAATGTTAGTTGCAAAATCTTCCATGAAGTTTTAAATTGTTCTTGCCTTAGCGCCCCCTTATATGACTACATCATCACTAACGATTGACAGGAAAAACACCAACAATTCTCCACCTGCAACAACTAGCATCACTTCAAACACTCTTCATTACAAAACTTTACTTAAGAGTAGCTTACCCTAACTATAATTTTAAACACAAAACCGGGTCATAAACGTATCAACGAGTTGTCTGCATTGAATTAAGAATACCTTGCGTTTTAGGTCAACGTTGAAGCAAACTAAAGCCATAAAACTCGACATATTTGATTGGATGAGGGGGGGGGGGAAGACAACAACTTTTTACATTGTTTAGTGATATTTTGAATGGTTTGTGTATCTGGACTCTAAAATCAGGGCAAAATATATTTATTCCTCTATTACCTTAAAAATGTCGTAGGTTCTGGAACCACTATGTTCGCTTTAAAGTTGGGCTTTATACATTCTCTGGCTTTGATATTTTTTTTAACGAATGAATGAAGTACTGAACAGCGAGTTTACTCAAAATATTCTGTTTTCTCTCAACGCCATATTCAGTGGCATCTCCGCTTCAGGGGCCAGTTCATTTCATCTCCTCCTGAGTTCATGGCCGCGCTGCAGTGTCCGTTATTCCAGGTTCACTGCCATTCGAAATTTATCTTTTGCACATCTTTCACGGCACTGCGCCTGTTACGAAGCTCCTGGAGTTTACGTAGAGTTTTCCGGCACAATATTCTTCCCCTAAAAATTATTGGCAAGTTTTGTATCACGAAACATATTCACTAGGCAAATACGTTGATCTTCTTTAAGCAACTTTATACAGCATTTCGTTTGAGATTACTTTAACATATNATATTCACTAGGCAAATACGTTGATCTTCTTTAAGCAACTTTATACAGCATTTCGTTTGAGATTACTTTAACATATAAAAAATTTTACTCTTAAGGCACTCAAAATATAGGAATGAAAACGCGTATGACGTTATTGTTACTTATTCAAGATTGCCGTCAATCTGATGAGTGGAATTATATTATCTAATTTACACATAAAAAAAAATCCAACGGAATATTTTAAGATTTTCTGATATATTTTTACTCATAGCAAGAACTTAAAAACAAAAAAATTGTGTCAGTTACTCTCCTTCAACATATTCCGTTTTTCAATTTCTTATTTCTAGTGCAGATAATTGGTGATAAGAGAAACTCACTAACTGTATATTATTTACGTGTCGTGAACAGTAGGCTACTTAAAACACCATGGGTATGTTTCATCGCTCCTAGTACCACATTTCCAACATAAAATTGTGAAGAATAACCTACTTTCAATGTTCTTCCTCCTGCACATACCTTAAGTGAAACATATATCTGAAAATTATTTACAACAGTTCCGCGCCAGGACTTTCTCAGCAGAAGTACATCTTACTGTGAACATATTTTCTCACGCACGTTGGAAAAAGTTGTTGCGTATCACTGCACTTTGGTGTAATTCCTACATTGGCTCCCAAAAACAAGTAACCTATAATTAAAATGCTAAGTTTTGAACGTGCATTATTGCAAGGACGTGTTCGCTGAAGACGATATTCATATGTCCAATACACTATGCTAAACAGAGAGTGAAGAAACAAGAGATAGAATTGATATTTGTTCAGGCGCGAGACGCACAGTGCACGGTCTAAGCATCGTTATACTCAGTAATAAAAACTATTACACCCATTCCCATAACAATTCGTACACCGAAAATAAACCGTTGAATTCAAACTGCGTACTATGGTTGTGACTGTACAGACAAATAAGTTTTAACAATTTTGCATACAATTCCCCTCTTGCCTGGAAACATGCGTCGATATTATCGAGTGTGGAATCATACACACGTCATAAGTTATTCTGTAGTATATTTGCGCATATATGGTGCAAATTAAGCTCATAATCACAAGCACTTTAAGATGAAGAAGGCTAGCATCCCATCTAGTTCCACGAATATTCTATGGGTGTTAAATCGACTGACGAGAAGTTTAAAGTGACGTAAACACTCCCAGGGAAACCAAGAGTTGTTTGCGGGCGAAGGCTATCTGCCTGGAAACTGGCTGCTGGATGCTCAACTGGGGAAGTTAACACATGGGGTCGCAGGATTTCTTCATCTCAACGAGGGACCCGCGATGGTGTAGTGGTCAGACTACTCACCTCCCACCAAGGGTGGTGTCACCCTGAGTTTTCACATGTGGGAAACTTGGCCGAAGTTCGCGTTGGCCGGCGGGTTTTCTAGGGACAGTCCCGTTTCCTACACCCTCACATTCTGCCGATATTCCATCTTAACGTCATCTCACTCTCCCAGGCGTTGAATACTTCGCTGTTAAGCATTGACCATAAAAAATTTCATTCGACACAGTGCTGTGCATCTTGTGACCCTCGCATCACTACAAGCGGGAGCTCCCAAAAAAAAGCCACCGACCAGCGGCATCGTCCGACATGATTCCCACATGTGAAAATCCGGGAGTGACCCCGCCGGGAGTCGAGCCCAGTTCGCCTAAGTGGGAGACGAGTAATATTGCCACTACACCACCGTGGCCCCTCGATTTTTAAAGAAATAGCAATCTGCATTTCGCAGAACTAATATTCGTCCTCGCTCGAACTCCGTCAGTGGTTCGTACGGCTATCTCACACGTCTTCTCTGCATGCCTATTGCTCATTAATTAACGCCCGGCAATTATCGTGCTTGTTACTTCACAGGTACTGTTGCATTCCGCACGAATAGCGACTACAGCGCCCGAGTATGACATGCGCAGGCGCACGAAACCTGAACAGTTTACATTCCATCCCTCTCCGCGTCTATGTAACAATTTTTACGTTTATCGATGGTTTCTGCAGAGTGGGAGAAATATTTGTCACTGAGTGTCATTACGTGCTTTACATAGGTACTAGTTGAAATGTTTCCTTTCTCTGCGAAAAACAACTTGCCTAAGTTTTAAATCATAAAAAAAATAAAAATTGAGATTTACATTTCTTTTTTTATTAATTAATTAATTTGATTTTTTATAGAAATAAATGAAACGAAATATAATTTTGTGTATTCTGCAGGATAACAGAATGGTAAGAAGTGTAGTGTCGGAGTACTAAATAATTTTAAAAGCAGCTGCAGATCATAGTAGTGCCAAGCTAATTTATTTCAATTCTCTTTAACAGTGAAAAGTTAATATCCGAAAATTATAATTTAATCTGCACGACCTAAGCATATTTTATAATGTAACTACAAGTTAATTGAAACGTGTTAAGTAACTGTTGCTTCACCAGTTGCTTCAGCAGAACGGTGTAATTTTCCATTGCCAGCCCTGTACTCGGGGCTCATTTCCACGAAGTGTTTTGTCGCCGCGTGGCGTCGTAGGGGAGGGCGCTAACGCTGGAGGGGAAGGGGTTGAACCGGGGGTGGGAGGTGGTTTCCAAAGGAGTGTGCGGAGAAGGGACCGCCAAAAAACAAAGCTGCTCTCGCGAGCGGAGGGTTTGGTATAGTGGTGGAGAGGGGGAAATTAAAGTGATTATATTCGCAATTAAAATTGTATTTCGCGGTGGTGCGAGGGAGAGCGACGCGGAGACGCAAGAAAGCGAAGAAGAAGTGTAGGAGGGGAAAGAGGACGGAGAGCCCGGGCTGGGAAGGAATGACATTCCGAGCAAAGCGATTTAATAAAGTTGTTCAGATGTAAATGAATGAGTTTGAAAGGGGGTTTAGGAGAAGGACGCCCGGAACAAGATTGCGTTACAATGGGCTTTGTTCCGCCCTCCGCGGGGTATATTACCTGCGGCATGGAGGAGAAGTGGGTGAGGCGGTTTTAACTGCCTTTATTGAAAGGGTGTCGGTTTCTCAGGAGAGGTGGAGCCCGAGATTGGATTAGTCTTAATCGGAACGTTTAAACGATTTTGGTACAGTGAAATCTCGCAGCCCCACGCTATTTTATCATACAAATACGGCGATATAAATAATTGCCTTAAACAAAGAAACATAAATGTGAATACAGATAAACCCTTATTGCAAAATAAACAATTCAAGAAATAAATTTGATTTTGTAAGTGACAATACAACAAGAGCCCATTTCATTTCTATTTTGGGTGAAAATAATTTTTAACTGACGTTCCTAATAACTAGGGCCAGTGACTTTTCGCGTAAAAATCGTAGCACACAGTAGACTTCAATACTATATACGCACCTCAGCTGTTGTTATACCTCCATTGGCTGCTTGTGCCGTGTCCGTCTTTGACCAAGCCACTCAGGACTAAGTGACTCCGACACTGAACCTCCGTGATTCGTGTGCAAACGGTTAACACGGGCCGGAATATTTTTCAGCCAATCAAAGAAGCTGGACGACTCTACAGTGCTTTGGACTGTATCTTGTCTCGAAATCTTTTCGCGAAATATCACCGCCCCTATTAATAACTTATCCTGTAGGTAGAACTTGAAGTCGATGAGACTTCAATATCATTAGAGTTTGGAACGAGAAACACATAAAACAGTAGTGAGACAAATACAAATACACAGTATGTTACCCGGACTCCTCGAACCCAGAAAACCTTCTACCATAAGCTAGCGTGCAACCAACTACTTTACGGATGTAGGATTCACAGCATTAACTTCGAATTTTTTAGTAGATAGGGTTTACTAACCTAACATATTTACGGGGCCATTTTCTGTTAATGAGAGTCTCAGCCACTTAATTCATACAAGATTTTCATGGCTTACCGTAGCGCTACTTGTGTAAGGAATTTGGTGGGAAACGGTTGATTGGTTCCTGAGATAAGACATAAACATTTTATTTTCTCATTTGACGGTAGCGCACAATAAAGCCTAAAAGAGAACCTGTATACGATGCTACAAATAAATATTGCTAACGTACTTAGTTTGGTTGAATTTTTTAATATAACGGACACATTTTTCTATATGATTCATTTGGCCGCTCTTTTGAAAATCAGTGCTTGACCCTCACAAACAATGTTTAGTTGGCGTGGTCTTCTGTATCACTACTGCTGTGTGAAATTTGGTGGATAGTACATAAATTTTACCGGGATAGTGGCATAATTGTTAAATTTTCTCACCTGGTGCTGTCATATAATAAACTGGCAGAAAAGGATCTCTATGCACATAATTGATACTTCAATGAAATACTGTTAGCGTACAAAATTCTGGTTGAATTGTGTTCAATTGTTTAATAGATATAACATATTAATCTTAAGTATTTAAAATAACGAAATTTTAAAACTGGCCTGCCCCACTTTCATAAATGGCGGACAAAAGTATTTGCTTGTATATATACAAACACATTTGATGAGTGTCATAGTTTCTGCCAGCATATAGAGTTCGGTTGAAATTGTTTGGGACATGTGGCATAAGAAAATAATATTTACTGATACAGTTAGTTTGACAGTGTATGACTACTTAACCTTTAAATCATATAAACCTTGATGGACTATAAAAGTTGAACATGAATTTGGTGGAAAAAATATAATTGTTTCCGGAAATAGGACACAAAAGCTTAATTTTGCATGCAGTGCTTTCTCCTTAAATGGCGGAGAAAGGACTTATTTATAAGCTCATGTGATGCTTACATAGATATTGCCAGTACACAAAGTTAAGTTCGCCTTGGCGAGAGGAGAGTAGTCTGACCACTAAACCACCGAGGCCCCTATTAACGCTGTAATAACAGCAAAGGGATTCCCATATCATATCAATTAAAGGCTTGCCGCAAGCCTTTTCAGTTGACCTTACGCAAATAAATACTTTACACTGGAATGATTTTTTCTCTGTACTTTGGCTTTTGTTATCAGGAAACTTCCTGTTCATGATCAAAGCCAAATTCATCATCATCATCATCATCATAATCATCATGTTCATCAGCGGTTGAGCCTAGTGACCCGCTTGCGTCTCCATTATTTTTGCCATTTTTTGCAATTCTTCTTGAAGCCAAATTCTTTGAGACATCCAATTGCTGTGTTTAAACAGCGTACTTAGATAGATGACCCTGTAATATATGGCAAATTTTATCACGTGTGCTTAAGAATAGACCTACACAGCATTTACACAATTACTTTTTATATTCGTTTGACTTTCCTGACTTTACTAATCATAAATATGAAGATGATGACTGCACGATGCAAAGTCATTTTTCCAAAGAAGTAGGAAAGAAATAATGATAAATCTTTCAGCATGTGTAATTATTTTGCACGTATATTTTTAATCTCCTCCATTGTATAACGTTTTATTTCAATCTGAACGATGTACCACGTAAAAGTCTTTCTGTAGAATATTTATATTTCACTAATTTTGACACAGTTCCGGTTTTCGTCGTGATACGCAAAGTATAATATCATAGAACTATTGTCACATTACACTGTGTGTGATGTTGGCAGCTTATTTATTTGCAATTAAAATTATACAATATTGTTGAAAAAATATTTTTAATTTTTACACGCGTAATCCATAACTATATAATGTTCGTATGTATATATAATATAAAACATGTAAACTTTATTAAAAGTTAATAAGTAATAATTTTGATAATTATTTTGTATCCCGTATCTAATACTACATAGGCCTAAACAAACATCACTAGACACAAAAAGTACCAAAAATATTAAACAGTGTATATTAGTATAAATCTCATACAGCCATACATAAATTCACACATTATTCGACCATGCATAAACAAATACATAGGTGATAAATGTAAACATTTTACGGTCGTCATCTGAAAAAAAATAATACATCAAGGTAGACAATAACATATTGAGTGCTGAACTAAATGTATTAATGCTTGCAGGATATTCCGCAGTCAGTTACAGATAAACATTTGAAAACATTACAAATACAAAGTCCTGACCTAAAAAAATTTGTATCACATTATGTAAAATGTGAAGAATAAAATCTTACAATACCTAGAACTGAAAAAGGGCCGTTTTGGTCAGACCAGCTCGTAGTCTCTATAAATGAAGATGAACCTCGCACATTACTTGCATAAATTGTACGTAAATAACGCCATGTTATTTATGTACCATTTACATTACAGTTCTCCAACGTTTATTATATTTCGCTGTAACACATAATTAATGTACTCTAACATTGTCATTGTACATTATTTACGTACCACTTTTACATTAGTTCAACGTTACACACGGGACGTATACACACAAGGGTGGAACGTGTGAATAAATGACTTCTGGTGTACATTTCCTGAAACGTATTGGAAGATGGGAGACCGTATTTCATTTGCGTGTCAACAATATCCGTATCTTTGCCGACATGCCTCTCTTACCATGATTTTTGGGACGACGCGTAAACGAAAATCGTCTCCCGGGAATATTTATGATTTAAATTTCAAACGCGACGCGCATTGCAATATTCCCTTCTCCCAGAACATACCACGCAAATTTATAGTTAACCAAATATTAGTAGTTTTTTATTCACGTGCCGAAGATTCCCACGAAAAGGGAGGAAGGAAAATAAACATGATTCTGTCATCCCATCCATATGCCATACAGAAATTGCCTACACAACATTCTCGTTATTGGAGCGAAACCCCCGAATGTTGCAAAACATGATGAAATGAAAAGCAAACCATCAGTGATAGTAACAGGAATTGCGAGCTAGGCCCCCCTGTCTTGTTGGTATGGTGGCTTTCTTGCAAAGTTTTTTACTCGTTATACTATCTCTGCGACCTTGGCTAAGCAATGCGCAATGATTATTGTACTCGTTTCTGCAACGGTAGTGCAGCGAGGCAATACATTTTATGCGTTCGTTGTAAAGAACATGTTACGTTGCAGCAGCGTACGGAACATGTAATGAATACAGCAACGGTCGTCAAGCGACGTGAATCGCAGATGGGAAAGGGGGTGATTTCTTGTATATGAACTCTCGTCCGGATGTATTTGTAACAGTTGAAACATGGTGAGATCAAATGCTCAAAAAAAGTGTTCTGGCATCCGCCGTGGTTACGAACACAAATGCAGAGAATATATGTCGGGATGATGAAGAAAGGCAAACGGCAGCCGATCTACAACCAAACTGAGATGCTGCAGAACGTCGAAAGGCGACCGATCTACGCTCTAACATCAGAGCTAAACAATCCAAGTGAGTCGATCTACGATTCAACCCCCGGGGCCTTGCTGCACAGCACGCATGCCTTATTTCGTATCGATATTAAGGAAACGAACACTACAAGGGGGGTCTCTCGTCGATATCCCAAGGAACCATACACTGGGGTCCAACATGTCTGAGGAGCAGGTACCGGAAACTGGCTTCAGGAACCATTTTGCAATACCACCAGCTCCTCCAGGACTGGAACCAGTCAGCTACACGCCGGAGCTTCACTTCGCGAGGAGCCATTCGACCACAAGTGGGAAGCTACACAGTAATGAACATTGAAGTTCCAGAACTTCGCATCATAAGAAGCCCCACGTCGGCACGCCCTGAACTATCAACTTGACAAACATTCAGCCACACGCCTGAGAAAATACAAGAACCGGGTAACAAGTTATAGGGCGTCGCGACCCCAGAGACCACCGACTCCTCCAGCACCAGCGGAACAAGTACTACCGGAAAATATATTTGAACAAAGAATTGAAGTATAAAAACAAAAATTATTTAAACTAAAGAGTGATTTCAGTCTCTTAAACGATGACTTATTAGAAACTGAAAGAAAAAAGGGGCAATAAGAAGTAAGTACTATTGAAATTGTAATTTTAAAGAAAAATTAGATAAGGGAAAGTGTGCTTTAATGCAAATAATGCAATTTTTAATGTTTGTGGGATATATTGTAAGTAATAAAATCTAATTGAACTTTGTGTGCTTATTTTTGAAAACATTAACTGCCACATACTGCAGCAACTGAGTGGGATTTAATGTGGATAATGCAATTTTCCACGTTTGTGCTCTGTATTGTAAGTAATATAATCTTTAATGAAATATTTAACTTTTTATGTATTATGTGCTAATTTTTTAAAACATGAACTGCCATGTACGATAGCTACTGATATTTTCCTGTTAAATGTTTACTATTTTTAATGCAAAATGCAATGTATAGTAAAATTAAAATATAATATTATAAACTATACTTGCAAATTACTAGCTGGTGTGTGCGTAGTAAAAGCATAACTGTCGTATCCCTCAATGAGTTAACCTACATTATAATGGTTACTATCTAAATGAGTAAATGTCGCGAAAGAGTACATTCATTTTAGAACATATACATATTTTTTTTCTACACCAAACTTCTAATAACTCTACGTTACAAAGAGTACAAGTTTTTCAGAATGCATAATTCCATCACCTATGTTGGATTGCGTAAATTTTCTTAAGGGCTCTCAATGCCGGGCACATATATTCAGTCTGAACGTCTACAATTTTGATCTCTCTACCAATAAATTCCTTTAACCATTTTTTTTTGTGAAGGTCCTGCAACGTATACAGTTTCCCAACTGTAGCTACCTACAAGTTCACGACTTTCCTGTCCCAACTCCGTGTAAGGACCGTTTCCTTCCTCCAAAATTAAGCCATGTAAATTTTTCGTCACCCATCTATTCGTGAGTTTATCTTTGTCACTCAAACAATCCCATGAATAGGAAAGAAGGAATTCCCAAGTTTCCGTTTTACCGTTCATAAACCTAATTGAAAACTGTCATGACAAAACCCTCGTGACCATAAAATAAACTCGCACTAAAGAACACGATGCTTGTTTAGTCAAGTCCTACAATGTGACCACAGGTACAAAGTTTCCTTATTTATAATGCAGTAGAATTGAAAAAAAAAATTGCATTTGCCCTCTAACAAAAGTGCTAAGGAGGGGAGAATGCATTTTCTCTCCCAAGTATAGAAAGTCACCTTTAAANGGGGGGGGGGGGTGGATATTAACTAATGTTTCGATTTATACCAAATGTGGCATGTCATATTATATAACTGTAATATTTTTTGGGGAGGAGGAAAAAAATGCGTTAATACATTTTGGTTTATACCAAATATGGAAAATAACCTGTCTGTATTCAAATAATTGAGCAAAATATTTTTTATATATACCCTACTTCAGACACTATAACCCCAATATGAAGTTTTACTTTGCTCACTTGACAAATGTGTCTTTGACACTGTTGACATGAAGAAATATATTATATTGGAAGAAAACGTAACCGATACTAGCAGTCGATCACACGGTTTATACTCTAGGAAGGGTAATCGGCATGACGTTTTGTCCAGGAGAAGCAGACTAAAACATATTTTTTTCGGTGGTTTTGGGTACGAGAAACAGCAATCAGCCATACAATTTCAGAAACAGAAATTCGCCTCGCATTTTACTGACGAACAGCGATATGGAAGACTTGTATTGCAACGAACAACCGACAGAAGATGAAGAAACTCTGGATGAAGAAACTGACGACCGACAAAGATCTGAAACCCCTCTGCCTGAACAAGAAGACCTACTTCGGTCACAAGTGAGTGATTTAGAACAGAAAATTGAAGAGCTTGTTTTGGAGGAACGATAAAATAACAGAATTAATTATACTCATTTTAGAATGGTTAACAAATAAAACTATACTATTTTAAACAAAAACAGGTGTACGTGACGGCTTTCTATAACATAGGAAATTCTAACGATGCTTATATTTTATGTTTAGCATTCAAATATCGAAACTTGTATTTTATGTATAAATTTTAAATATAAATATTTAAATAGCATAACGTGCTTTTATTTATTTTTAACTTTAGACAATTAACACTTCCCATTTGAACATTAATTGGTAATTGATATTATATTCCCAATTAGTGTTTACCTTATATTATCAGAATATTTCCTGTAACATTTCGTATATACATCCAAACAATATATGGCAAAGAAAAAAAATATTATGACATCCACTCTTTAGTCGTCTAATGAAAAAAAAAAAATTACACACAAACACTTCCTTCCTGTCGCCCGCTGAAAAATGCTATAACATTTCAATCATAGGCTAAAAAAAAAAAAATTGTAAATACATGCATGTTGCTGGATATATCTAGGGCTGGAGGTACATTATGGCAGCATACCACAGGAACGAGTTCACCCGGCCTCGGTAGGGATGATTCCTTTTACAAATGTATTCGGCAAGCTATCCTTCCAAAAACTGCTTCCGTCTACCATAGCACGGCATGTTACATTTGACGGAGAACCAGTTTCTCTCGATGGTTTGGGTATGAACAGACGTCCAGTCGATCGATGTTGCGACGATGCATGACTCCACTCTTTTTGCTATAAACGTGATTGACTTGCAGGTGGCGGTAGATGCACACTTCTCTGCAAGAATCTGACCACTCGACGACCGACTTAGCAGAGCATCGAATCTCTTCCATGACTGCGTGCTGGCATGGGTTTCATTGCGTGCTGGAGTGGGTTTCATTGCGTGCTGGCGCAGGTTTCAATGCCTGCTGACGTGGGTTTAATTGCGTGATGGCGTAAGTTTCATTGCGTGCTGGCGTAGGTTTCATTGCGTGCTGGCGTAGGTTTCATTGCGTGCTGGCGTGAGTTTCATTGCCTGCTGACGTGGGTTTCGTTGCGTGTTGGCGTAGGTTTCATTTCATGATGGCGTGGGTTTCATTGCGTTCTGGCGTGGGTTTTTATTGCGTACTGGCCTGGGTTTCTCAGCAAGCAATGTAGCAAACATGGCTTGAGAATTTATTGCAGCGACATTTTGGACTGATCGAGGAAAGTTCCTGTCCTTGCCGACAGCTTGTAAATACACGTGATACCATCCGAATAGCATCTTCGGCACCGGTAGAAAACATTCTTGTTTAAACACTAACTTGGCAGGACCACGATCACAATTTGACAGTCGACTGCCGGAGCCAGAATATCGTGCTCGACTAAAAAATTCACAAACATCTCTTCGCTTCTTCCAAACACTCTGTGAGTATTAAACAAAGTCACACTTACAACCTGTGCACCGACTCGCCACCGTAGTATTGGAAACAGGATACAAACCGTACACCAAAATTTTTTTTCGTGCTAATAACTATGTCTAGGGTCAGTTTTTAAACGCTGGAGTCTAGCGATAGTGTACACCTATGATGTGACAGTACTCTGAAAAATATTTCAGGAACCCTATTAGGTAGGTATAATTAAAACACCAACAAAATTATTGTAATATTGGTATCAACGTGGTTTTCTTTTCTTCGGAAAAGGAGACTGAGACATTAAAGAATATGTCACTACAATGGAGGGCAATGTAGATAAATGGTCCAATTTTTAATACATTTTTTTTTTTGCTAAGGTCGATCATTTGTTTGGTTGTAATTTTTCTGACATTATGGGGGAGAACAATGCGTTTAAAACCAAGAGACCTGGTCAGAAAATACAAACAAACTCCTGTGTGTCAAGATAATTTTTTTTATTTGTACACAAAGTAAATAACGTCTCAATTACCATCCTTCTATAATCTAAATAAAGTTTATTTGAGTTGAGAGATTTGGGTGGCTCTTATCAACGATGCTCCGAGTGCCGAAATCGAAATAAATAATAACTACTGAAAAGTTTTACTATCGGAAATGTATTCTGTACAGCCATCTGGAACCAACACGTCGACAATTTTTTTGTAGAGAATGAAATGTTTATAACCCACGGCTGTGTTTGTTTTAATAAATAATACGTCCGTTAAATCAGGAAAATAATTACAGAAAAGGTTTCCTTTATGCAGAAGAGAACTACTATAACAATTTTATGAAGAGGTGTTTTTATCCTTAAACGTCACGGCGTTGACGTAGCTGTATGGTAAGAAGTCGTCAGTGGTCGACAGTCCTTTGCACTCAGCATCAAATTGAGATTGGAAACCTTCAGCCCCTTTTCACCTCAAAAGAAATCTGGATGAGTTCTCACAGAAGACGAATCTTCGCAAAGTGCGTTCGGGCTACATTATATATAGCGTTTGCGAAGATACATCTCCACTCCAGTGCTTCGGTTGAAGTTAGACGCTGTTGGTTCGGGCCATCGCCAGAAGAGGATAGGGGAAGGAAAAAAAATATATATTTTCTTTTTTGTTCCACCCAGAGAAGCATTTCCTTCATTCAATTGTTTCGACTGTATCGGTTTCCTACTCTAACTTCTATGCTCCGTCCCGGGAAGGAAGCAAACACAAAAAAAAAAAAAGAAAAAGAGAGACAACTACTGCCGGAAAGAGAAGGGAGAGATGAAGAACAACAGATGAACCTTTTAACAATATGAAACTAACCGGAACATATCGCAGCCTGAAATTAATTTACAAAACACTTCTTATTCTCTCTCTCTCTCTCTCTTTACGCTCTCCTGCCCGGGCTGATCGTTTCTTTCCGTTCTTCCAGGGGTTTATCTCTTGGTTTCTTCGCCTTAATTCTCTCGTGGTGAGATTCCTCCAGGAAATCCCGGGTAGAAAATTTCCTTATCCAGAATCCCCCCCCCCCCTTT
>NQII01000935.1:523741-551341 GCA_002778355.1 Clitarchus hookeri | reverse complement strand
GGGGGGGGGGGGGTTGAGTTGGAGTATCAGAAAGCTTCCCGTGGGAGAGACGTTGGGGCCCTGGGCAGGTGGGTAACTCCTGCCGTGGATGTTTCGCCCAGAAACTGTTTGCGATGATGCTTTCCGCGGGATTGCAGTTCGGCAGGGTGGTGCGGATTGGCTTTTGAAGTGTTGCTTGGGGAAGGGGGGGAGGTGAAATAGCTGAAGGGCGTCGGCGAGGGCGTGTTAGTCGTGTAGTTCAGTTCGCAACAAGTCTCTGACCCCCAGCTGCCAGCCCGCCCGCGCTACTGGCTTCGAAAATCACTCAACGCCCGACGAACCCTCCCTCAGTTCCTCCTGCTGTCCCGACCTTGACGTCACGAGTCTGTTCAAGGGTTTCTGGTGGGGAGGGATGCGGGGGATGCGGGCAACTTTCTCTGACGTCGACGGCTGACTGACGACTGATGGTGGGTCCTGACACGAGATCCAATCACGACCAGCCGTTTCCTCACTCCCTCCTCTCCACGCGCCGTTTCCCCCCGGCGGACCGGGTGATGGATCACCCGGTGAGGATGCTCGATGACGAGTGCGGAGTAGGAGAAGCCTGATTTCATCGGATCGTGTTCCCGAGGTTGGTGACGGATTCAACGAGCGGTAGTTTTCAAGTTTTACTGTGCAGATCGGTATGGATTTAGATTTGGAGTGACTATGACAAGAAGATTCGTTTTAGAAACCTTTACAAGCTATGAAGTTGTGTGTGGATTTTTAATGGACATGCTGGTGATTTTTTTTCTATTCACTCTGTCGAATGAACACCCTCTGGTTATTTAAAATTAAAACATACTTCATTTAACAAATACCGTGTGAAAATAGTGTATTCATAACTGACTTACGAGCTGTTGTGCCATTCGTGCGAATTTTAATGATGTTATTGATTTTCCAAGAAAACTCGTTCAACAAATAAGGTTAAATATTTTAGGGATTGTGGTCACATTTCCGATGAAATAAGACATTTGAAAAGGGTGGCGGTTGGCAATTCCGGGGTTTGTATCTCCGGGGAACTGCAAATTTTATTTAACTATTGTTAGCCGCTCATGATGTCTTCCCAAACCCAAAGAGACAAAATACAAAACTCCTAATTCCTACCTACTGATGTTCGTTTCATGGTGAGAGTTTTAAAAAAAATGTCAACAAATAGATTATTTTTTCATTTATTGGAAGACTTTCAAAGAACCTTGCAATAAACCTTAAAAAATATTTTTTTTATCTCTCGTTTTTATTACCTGTAATATGAAATACTATTTAAATATACACGTTAATAATTTCCAAAATTTCTCAAATATTTATACTGTAAAGCAGAAAAGTGTGAAACTTCTTGGCGTACGGAAAAAATGGTTTTAATAATGGTGTCTTTCTCTCATTTCTCTTAAAATGACAGACATTAACAGAGGTTAAGGGCAGTAGCTTTCACTTTGGCGCAAATATTTGAGGGGCTTTACCCTATAGTACATTCACGGCCACTTGACACTTTTCTGAAGCCCTGATAACGTTCTATTTCCCGGATATTGCTCCACCTCATGCAAACCGTGTCTAGAAAATTACACTAAAGAGACAGCTCACAGTATTCGTCGTGCGCACTCGGAGTATTACAATGTTGCGTAAGAACTATTTCTTACTAGGCATTAACCAAAACACATGTATTATCCCTGTTTTTATTCATGCCAATTACAAGTTTACAAGTTTAATATTATAATTAATAGGTAGAATATAAGCGAAAGTTCCATTTAACCAAAAATAAATTACTGTTATGTTACACAAGAATAACAAGCTTGTGCTACACGAAATATATACCAAACAACCAAACTCATCATACATGGGGTGATTATTCAAATGTTTGATTAAAAAAGTGTGAATAAACAGTGATAAGTTTATTTATATATTTATATAACATATAATACTCGCAGAAGTACTTGAACACTTTGTATTTATAAGCTAGAAACTAAAGAGAAAAGCCAAGTTGTGTCGGGCACAATTGGAAAGAGAAGGATATAGTGTCCAGCGCAGTTGCGTTTGATATACGTTCATAATGTTTTTGTGTTAGTGGCAAATTAATGAGTAATGTATTTTGTTTCTTCATCTTAAAGTCCCCGCGACCTGTGTCGGTGTTACTGACAATTAATCCTACGTTATCGCTCCTAAAAACACCCAATGATGACTTTCATTACTTTTGTAAATATTATGCCTGTGTTTTGCTGACATTTATAAACAGAACCAAGGCGTCTGTCATTGCCAGAGTTTCGAATTTATCTGCACGTCGTTAACAAATTAAATAAGAAATACATCCGACCGTTTTCAGTAAAACCTATCACTTGAAGAGTTTACAAATTGAAGTTCAGTTTTAAATTTTTTTAGGGCCTAAGAAACTTAAAACATACAAGTAATTAACTCATATCAATATCTTCAATTTTATGTTAGCATAAAAATGTTATATATTTATATTTTTGTGGACTTAAATCAATATACTATGAAATCTAAAAATGAATGTCATAGTGGTAACTAACTTTATTTTAATTTGTAATAGTTAAATTTTAAGCAATTTTGTTTCCGAAAACACTATTCGCTGTCCAGCATTGAGATACACCATTAATGCAATTTTATTTATCTTTGTATACGTTCTGCTACTAGAGTATTTCCAACGATCGCTGTTGCCAAAATTGAACACTACGCAGTAGTTCTCTGAGGTTTTGTCGCTTGAATTACTTAGGAAGACTGTGACCGGAGTTTCCATGTTAAACGTATGCTGAAATGGCACTTATGCATGCGCATTCAGCTACACGATGAACGGTCGCGCGGGAGTCTACACAATACGCCATCGCTGCAACTCGTACTTCACGACACGGCAATCTACTTGCCTCGCGCATGTTTCAGTGATGACTGATCGATGCGAACAATACTGCCAACACCAGTCGTATTCTTGTCATCCTGCGCCGGCACAACCACGAAAGAACATACTTCCAAAACTCCGTTTAAAAGTGGTTTAATTATTTCTCTAGCTCGATATTCGACATTTATAACTGACCGATGTTGATAAGGCGTTATCTTTGGACCAGAAGTTTCCCAGCAGGAATCCCAGTTAAGCTGTTGTGGTGAAACTTTTGTTGTATATTTGGGTTGGCTTAGCACGTTCGCAAGCTCTCCGAATCGCGGTCCTGAATAAAGAGAGGATTATAAAAAGCCACGATTAAAGAGCATTATTTTTAAATATTCTATTCCCGATTACATCGGGATAATTGACGCTTCAAATATTTTCCGCCATACCGAAATGAATAATTCATTTGACAATGAAGGCCTCTGCCGATTTACATTATATCTAAATTTCATTAAAAAAAATCACTAATAGAATTATCAGTTACACTCTACGACTTTCGTTTATATTATCTTATCTTTATCAAAATTATTTTCTTATGACATACGTTTACTTCAATCACCACAAAAATTATCAGCATTTTTTTTACGACGAATAAGACATTTTAGGTGATTGTTAAAATATAAGATTATGTACTTTCAGAAATATAATTAAGAAAAAAATTAGTTCATCAAAACGTTTTTGGGCATCTTGTTAAATTTAAATTTTTGAATTCGAATCCCTTCCCTGACAAAATCGTGTTGGCGTTAGTGTGCGTTAGTGCGGTTTACAGTATTTCCAGTTGCATAGTGCTACCACTAATATTTAAATAGGAATGTTAAAAAGCATTAGAGAGTCCAATATTATGGTCAAACTCAAACCTTCTCGTATTCGTTATGGGGTACACACAGTTTAATATTACTATTTGAAAAGTGAAAACATATTATATTCTCAACATTTCATAACAATATTAAAATTATATACCTGTGTTTCGATACACGGGCCAAAACGCGCCAACACGAAAAAAATTCCTCAATAATTAGACATGTACTCGGAAGCCATAACTCCAAATTTTTGCGAGCTGATTAAGAAATTAAAAAAAATTATGTCAGAAACGAGTGATGTAATAAATCGTCAAGTAATTTGGCCGTGCATACACTTTCTCGTTAATGTGGCATATATGACGCATGATCTCATAAAGAAAAGAACTTGAAGGAGAAAAACGTGGCTGGAAAAGTGAATTCTTAAAGATATTCATGAATAGCTAAGAGTGTGATGTAATAGGAAAGGGTACGTCTGTGCTGACCTTAAGATGGGAATGCTGGTATAACATTGAAGTGGTTGCGTAAAGACGAGGGTTGAAAAAATCCCTCAAATAATTTTCTTAGTCAAAACAGAACAACAAAAATTACTCTGCGCTGTCCAAAGCGTTAATATAATTCATATCCGGCATATGAGTACCCGTGGTTGTTGTTCAGTAAATATCCTTACTGCGTTTACCAAACGTACTTTGATTTGGTTATTGTAACAGCAGACAATTGTAGCAGAGGAAACTAACCACAGCGAGAATGTTACGATAAAATTGTGATTAAGTTCTGATATAAGTTTCCCTACAAAAACAAGAGAACTATAATGGATATCTTACACCAGAAAATATAAATGCGAGAGTTTGGTATCTGGAAGAAAATTATGCCTTTTGCAGAAGGGGAATAGTGGGACAAAAGAAATTTTATTTAAACTGTAATAATGACACATCTTTATTTGTGATAACCGGAAGTCCAAGTTATAGCGGAGTAAAAATTAAACCAATGAGCTGTTATATATAACGAGTTCTCTAAATGAGGACACACTTACTTTATAAAGAAACAAATTATCTGCAGACCCCAAGACACAGATGTATTATCGAATTTAATAATATTATACACTTCGTACATATAACGAGGTTAATTAAAATTTAACTATGCAATGTATCCTTTGAAGACTATAAATCCTTACGCAACCATCTACCGTTATTATATATGAGTTTTAAGTAGTAGAATATTTTTTGTAAACAAACTTGTACACATGTAGTACTTTGTTTCGATAATATGCATTTATTACTGACAAGTCTGTCCAGAAAAATAAGAGTGTACAACCGTATCATATACCCAGGACCAATTATTTATTTATTTTACGTCTTGATATATTACGTTGTAAAGGTATTATAAAATAGCACTATACGTGAAAAATAAAAGTTTTTTCTTACCATCCTTACATTTTCATATCACTACTATAGTATGATTACATTGGCGCTTTAAATGGACTATGTTCATTGCCAAACAAAAGTAAAAATATAATAACTAGAAAAGTACGCTACAAAGAAATAGGCTCTAATGACAGGAACATGACAAACTAGGAATCAGTGGGATAAATATCAGTCATAAAACATTAACAGACAATGAACCATTCAACATAAATAAAAAATATAGAAAACAACGAATACATAGATTACTTATTGTCTGTTAACGATGTTTTATTTACTGACTTGATTCCGTTGTATACTATAAATTTTTATAGTTTTAATCTGCTCATATGTTAAATACTAGGTCTTCGTTAACTTTTTGGTCTATGTTTGGCAATGGACTTAGTCCATTTACACTGTAATCATTTCTCCAGTAAACTTCATTAAATGTAATGGAAGTTTTTACTCCAATACACAGTATGGAAAATTTACCACTCATCAGGCTGCAAATATATACACGTAACTATACACAGCTGGAAACATCAATACAACTTTTGGTTGTTTCTTAAACTAATGTTGGAAAGGTGACAAAAATGCAGAAGAAAACTTTACCATCCGTGATTTCTCAGCATGGGCGTGTACAAGGATGTCGTAAAATTGCGAAAAATTTCATAGAGTGTATACAAAGTCAGAGAAGTTTTCTATAGTGTTCTTTAAGGGCACCGCCTATCTGGACGTATATTGCGCGTCAGAGGCCGGGAAGCGCGGGAGCGATAAGGGCGAATCTGACACGTGCATCAAGTGCCCCGACGCTCCTACGCACAAGGCTCTGGACTGGCGTGCAATGTTTTTATCGTGCTGCATGTACCTATGAAACGTTTAGCCTGAAACTTATCTACAACGATTTATGATTTAGACATACATTAAACCAAAACACTTATAAACTTTCTGTCTTAATTTACAGGACTTTGTGCTCTGAATCTTCTCAATGTGCAAATACGAGGGCTGATTCAGATGTCATGGTAACTATTGTATATCTCCCGAAAATAACCGATCACAGGAAATGTACTACGTACGGGAAAGTGTACGACATGTACGTTTTAAAAATGACACCACATGGGGCATGGATACAGTAATGTCCGGCAAGGAAGAAAGACACACATGGCTGCTTGAAACACCGTTTAATTAATGTATTCTTGTACAAATTCCATACACTCATGCGAACGGGTACGCATCGTACGTGTACGAGCTGTTAAACATCCTTCAAAGTATTATCAGAGGTTGTCCACGGTTCGTTGCCAGCAATGAGGCAGACATCGTACAGAATTCCGACCAGAGGTGGCACACAATGACAGATCTCATGCAGCCGATGGTATTTCCCGTCCGCCTCATCGCTGGCGAAGAACCGTGGACAACCCCGGAGACTACTGTGTATGTATCGTACACGTACGATGCATACCCGTTCTCATGAGTATATACAGTTTGTACGAGAATATTTCAATTAAACGGTGATTTCTAGCAACCATGTTTGTCTTTGTTCCTTGCCGGTCATTCCTGCATCCATACCCCATCTGGTATCACCTTTAAAAAACTATATGTCGTTCACTTTCAACTGTACATAGTACATTTCCTGTGTTTAGTCATTTTCGGAAGATAAGCAATAGTTGCCATGACTTCTGAATCAGCCCTCGCATTTTCTTCAAATTGTCAGGTAAGTTTATCAACTTTTTTATATTGTATTCTTATAAGGGAATTAATTCGATAATTATGTTAATCTACATCAAATAGGTTCTTGACTTGCGTCGAGAGTATGTTCCTCCTTCATAAAAATATAACTTACCCCTATCGGAACACGCAAAGTGTTTTGCCACACATACGTTTTTCCTTGTTTTTCAACTCTAGCCCCCCACCACCCCTACATTGCTGTGACGCCATATGCTTGAGCCGGAGGTCATTAATCTTCGTCAGCTCGCCGAAGGAGCCCCGCGAGATCTCCTGTCAGAACGTCCTGTCGCGATGCGGCGTCAAGATAGCGCGGGCTAAGGAAACACACGCCTCTCTCCCAAGGCGAAGGTCCTCGCAGCACTTGTTACCCGTAGCACTGGCGAGTCCTTACGTTCCACGGCACGGTCGTTTAAAAGTGTCCTTCCTGGCTGGCGGCCCACGTTGTCTCACGGCTTTACTGGGGGGGGCTTCCCCGTCACCCGGGAGTAGGGATGAGCTTAACCGATACTCTCAAGCATTTGTGACAACTGGAACTGTGACACGTAAACATCCGTGACTTATATCTGCGATTTTGTCATGGTAACGAAAATATATTTGTATACGTAAAAAAATGACACGAATGTATCACTGACGATGATTGCTTTAACAGCGTTGATTTCAAAAAATTCTGCGTTGAAGTGTTATTTATAAAAAAGGTTCCTTTCTTGAGATTTCGTCATTTTCCGTGAAATGGTAATTTTTCCGTAACTGAAAAATTGTCAAATTTTAATAATTAATATAAATTGTTCAGCGATTAAAAGGGGGAGGGTCAGATAACGCACCTGATAGATGACAACTGAGGCACGTACATTTTTTTTTCACGAAAAAATAACATAAACATATATAAAACAGTATATCGTATTGTATTTATTAGAATGCAATGTTTTGTAAACTAACTATAAAAATACAGTACATCGGAGCAAACATAATATAAGTAAAACTAAAGGAATGCGTATGAAGAGATTTACTACTGTTTTAAACAGAAGCTATGGTCAATGATTCAATAGTTTATTTAAAAGCACCCAGCCGCCATTTCTCGGTAAACTTTCGAGACTTGCTGTGATGCTACGACATGTCGCAGGTAGCTGATATAAACTGCGTGAAAATAAGCTGCTTCGCTTGTCACGGTTCGTTTCACAACCTGTGAACCTGTCGTTAGGTGATATTTGAGACACAGGTGACTCAGTGATTTTGTCACAGATATATCTGCGACAACGAAATATCTGTGACAAAATAGCAGACTGCAAATTAGCGGTAATCTTTACCCGGGGGTCTTCCGCAGATTCAACATGTCTGTCTGCTACACAAGAACACTAGCTACCATCAAGGTTGAAACAATCTGCTTTTATATCACAGTTATTTAAGAACGCGTGGGACTTAAATAGGCTGAGGTTGTGACGACACAGTTACTTTTGTACCTCACGAAGACACTGTTTTGAACATTCATCGTTAAAAACGTGCAATTTCCGAATTTTTGCCCGTCATTTAGTGTGCTTGGAATGAAACCCTCTCAGATAATACCGAGTGTAGGATATTCGCGGTAAAATGGGAACTTTTAAAATCCTTCTCATTAGGAATAATGTTCAATAAATATATTTTATTTTAGCCTTAGACGTTAACTTCCAAGTGCGGTGGAATATGCACACTGTGTTTTTTAATAACATGATTAAAGATTAGGCATTTCACCTGGATGCACTAATAATAAGTTTAAAAAAAACTTGGACTTTATTTTATTTTAGAAGCTGACTTCATGCCATCAACTAGACTTATTTTGGACATTCAGGCGCCACAAATTTCCATTAAATTTTCTCCAGTGGACAAAATAATTTTTGCCAATAGTAAACAAAGTCGACCACTCTTGTCTGAAATAAGTGCTGAGTCAAAGCCCGTTGTTGAAACATTTACTCATTCAGATTCTACCACCCCCTAGTGGTACAACCACGCAAGGAAACCGCATTAAACGAAAATTGGACACATGTTGGGCTATGACGATATTGTATGGGAAGTTGTGCTCGTGCGACTCGTTCATGGAATTCTTTTTTTTTTTGCAAATGAGTGTAGTTACGTGCGTTAATATAAAATGCTACAAGTGAAAGATGGGTGGGAACAATGCTCATTTTAAGTGGGCGGTGGAATCCTAGGAAATATGGGATGGGTCTTCCTTAATTACGTTTTGCGTTTGCGTAACCAGAGTGAGTGATGCTTGCGCATCACTCTGGTGAGGGGAGTGGCGTAACTAGACCTGCACCCCCTTTTTTTCCTGACACCGACCGACTACCAAACTCTTTACTCTCGTATATATACAACCCTTATCCTCCTCCCAGCCAGCCGCACACCAAGAGTTGCAACGAACATCGAACAAAGAAGGACAAGGTTGGTCCACAAAGGTCTCCGGCATTACATCGCTCACAGCCAATCATGATTGTGGCTTCAGAGTCATTCTCGCTGACACAAAGAGATGTTTTTCTTCTTTAGCTCTTGAGTGCAGCAATCAGTAGAGGAACCCTGCTTTGTGAGTAACAGGCGCTACCGGGCGATGAATCTTCCGTGAATAATCTGCAACGCACAGCTGTTCGAAACAGGATACATTGACTAGCAAAAATATCCTTACAAACTTGATGCAAATAGGAAGAACTCGCTTGAAATGACAGGACAGTCAAATTCCCTTATAATACTTGAGAAAAACCACGGTGCCAGATGGCGATGTGGGACGAGAACACTCCGTCACGTTATAAAACTTAAAATATATTTTCGACTATGTTAACTGTTACCCAATTATAATTAAATAGTTCATATGATTTTATTTATGTGTGAGGAAGCATTTATGCAATTTTTTAAAGCGTAAATCAACAATCAATCATTGAATGTGACCGACTCTTTAAAATTCCAGATTCTTATTGAAAGAATATTGAATGCGTGTGCCCGAGCAAACCAACCGACCAGCGGCATCGTCCGAAACGATTCCCATGTGTGGATATCCGGGAACGACCCCGCCGTGAAAATAACCCGATTCACCTTGATTTGATTGTTGGAAGAAGGGGGGGGGGGGGCCTATCCACCGCGCCACCACGGCCACCCTCAAATTTTTGCACGACATAAATTGACGCACCTGTTCACATTTCCTTCACGTGTAGGTGCCGTACCTGGCGTAAATGAAAGTACTTCGGTTTACATTTTCCTGGACTTTGTATTTACATCGAGGCAATTTCAGAGTGTAACGGCGGGGTATTTTAGAAATCAGTTTCTCTTCCATTCAAATATTTAGTTTGTTCGTACCTTACAACAAAATATGTGTTTATATTTTGCCCTCAACTAATCACGCCGGTTACGCGAGAAATAATTTGACTCATGTTTCATGAAACATTTTTCTCTAATGGCATGTGCTGCGTCATCAGTCGCAGCTCTTACCAAATTTTGTGTGTGTGAGTATTTGGATACGCACTCGTATTTATTTGTTAATTTTTGCCTGCAATGTTTTATATAGTCCATTCACGGTTACTTCACACTTTTCTAAAGCCTTGCTAAAGTTAAACTTCCAGTATATTCCTCCGCCTCGTGCAAACTAAGCGTAAAAAAGCCTAGACAATTTCATCAAAGAACAACGCACCGCATTCGTGCGCACTCAGTTGTAATAACGTTATTGTGCGAAAAACTATTTCTTACTAGGCGCTACCATCACACATGTTTTCTCACTGTTTTTTTATAAATATTTATTATCAATGAAATATTATAATTTATAAACAAAATATTGGTAAAATTTCAATGTAACGAAAAATAAGATACTTTCATGTTAAAAGAGGTTCTATACATTGTGATACATGGCATATTTAGTAAACGACCAAAAATGTCATATATGGGATGTTTTTTCAAAGGTTAGATTCAAAAAGTGTGCAGAAACCGTGAGTAGACTATAGCAACACATTTTTATTTCGCTGTTTCTCTCTTATAAGAAAAAGGAATACATTTTATCACCGTTTTCTTCCCATGTAAGTGTTCTTATTCCGCAGTCAGTTGCCAAAATTTAGATATAGGAGGACATAATTAATTTAGGCTTTTCAAAGTTCCTTATATGCCAAACAAAGAAAAATTAGTATTCGTTTAAGTCAATCCGGTCTTCTTTGAAAGCATGTTTTGTCTGAAAACGGGACAGATATGCGAAGGGTAGTAAATACACCATAAGCGGCGATTTTATAATTAGAAATGACATGAAGTAAACATATGACAATAAATATTTTGTATCTAAAGCTTCACAGAATAATTAATAAGAATACATACTCTTCTTTGAATTTTGTTAGAATACATGTTTTCAACCTAAAAAAAATTATAAAATAAAAATGTATCTCATTGAAAAGCTTGGAACAGAAATTTAAGTAAAGTAATGACATTTTTGTAATTGTAGAACAATAAAAAAGGTGGTGTACTTATTTTTCCACTTGGGTCAAAAAAATTTCATAACTGCATATCAATTTTTTATTACAGAAGAATGTAGAAAGTACGAAATTTTGCGTATTCATTTTCCAAGGCTCAGAAAAACAATCAAAACCTCTCAGGTCTCTGAGTTGTACGTCATCTACGGAACAAAATACAAGAAATTACTGTTTTAACTAATAGGCTTACTTTTCACAATATGGGTGCAATTAATTTTTTCAATAAGTTCTTAATAGCTGAGTTGGTAGGTAGGACTTTCTCTTTGAAAGCAATAACCTTAGAAATGACACCAGAAACATGAATAACAGTAGTGAGACAATTACACATACACACGTGCCTTACCCGAGACTTGAACCCAGAAAACATCGTACAGTAAGCTAGCGTTCAATGCATTGTATTAATGGAGTTTGGATTAGGAGAACCAACTTCGGATTTAAACAGTCTGCTGTTTCGAATGATAGGGTTTACTATTCTAAATAAAATATTTAGAGAGCCCTTAATGTTGAAAATAAGTGACTGAGCCACTTAAAACATGTAAGTTTAGATGGTCTACCGTAGCGCTTTTTGGGTGAAGAAGTGGGTGGAAATCAGTTGTTTGGTCCCTGAGATATGGCATAAAACTTTATTTTATTTTTTGATAATATGTTGCAAAAAAAAAAATAAAAAAAAAAGCTTTTTTTTTTGCAACTTTTCTAATGTATACCGTCTACATATAACTTTTGGTTGTATAACTACTTCTGTCGCATTTATGGTGTGCACGATTTCGTACAAATTAGTTAAAATGTTACAGTGTAACATATGGTGGGAATCGGTTGATTGATCCTCAAGATATGGCATAAAAACTTTACAGTTTTCATATGACGATCTTAATAAGTGGAGGACAGCAACATGATATATTTGCACATTCAATGATTGTATACTACCAATATATATACAATGTTAAGTTAAATTGATTACATAGCTTCGTAGGTAAAGCACACAAAACTGAAATTATTTTATAGCCATCGTTCTAAAAATAAGTGTGTTTTAATTTAAAAAAATACAGATAGTGATATGGTCTACTACAGTACAATATCTCCGCCAAATTTTGTAAGAATGGGTTGATTGTGTCCTGAGTTTGACATTAAAACATTTTTTATTGGTGGGGCTAATATACAAAGAGGCAGATACATATTTTATGCTATTTATAGGCACTGCCAGCATATAATGTTAAGTTGAAATTTGTTTAGATGATAAAATATACCAGGCTAAAATATTTATATAGCCATCATTTTTAAAATAAGTGCCTGACCTACAAAAAAAGTTAGAATACACCACCTGCTGCAGTACTATTTGTTTGCCAAATTTGGAAGTCATCTGGCAATTGTTTCCCGAGATATGACAAAAAACGTTATTTACCTCGCATGGCGCTATATTACTGAACTGCTTATAAAATATGCCCAATGCACATAGAGATTATAGTTGTAATATGTACTGTCAGCATACAAATATTGATTACATGGTTTCGTTGATGTAGCATTCTAGTGGTACAGCCTCCTAGTGGTCGCACGTGTGATCTTATGCCGAGAATAAGCAGCGTGGCAGTTTGCGAATTGGCGACGAGTGGTGTTCAGGTGTTCAGCGACGAATTAAACGGTTCTGTCTGTTTACAGATGACCGCCGAATTCGATACTAAAGAAGTCCTTACCAGCGCCATAGTCCACGCTTCATCGCAGAGCGGCACACTGCCTCAACGAGAGTCGTCATGGCATGGGGCGCCATCTTCTAACATTCTCACATCCCACTTGTGGTGATTGAAGGGACCCTGATGGCTCGGCGACACCTACAGCAAATTCCGCAACAACGCGCTCTTCCTTTCCTGGTGCAGCTCGACAACCACATATTCTAGCAGGGAAATACTCAGCTTCACACAACACGGGTCTCTCTAGCCTCCCTTCGTGTCGTGACGTCAGCGTGCTTACTTAGCTGACAAGGTGGCCTGAACTCTCGTCCATGGAGAACGTTTGAGACCAGATCGGGCGGAGATTTAGACGAGCGGCAACCACGGTGGATCTGGAGGGTGAATTGCGCCAGCTGTGGCATGGCCTTCCTCAGCAGAACATCGATGTCTACGTCTCCATGCCCGACCATATTGCCGCATGACTCCGTGCTACGGGGTCCAACATCATACTAAGTGCATCATGCAAGTGTTGGTCACCTGCAATACATGCTTGGCGTGGTACATTATTTTGATGTAGCTCATACATTGGGCTATAATAGTCTGTACCTACTTACGTGCTCCTAGGATGGCACATTGAGGGTGTCCATTTTTTTTTGTTAATGAGTGTAGGTTAAGGATTGCTTACTTCAACAATATTTATCATCTAATTTTGACGGGAACAATTTGAGAATTTTCCTTTTTGATAAAATGTGTGACTCAATTTTCCGGTGGACAGGAGATATTAAAACAAAGAAAAGTCCACATAAACACGTGGCCTATTTGACGTTACTTTCCTCTTATTATGTTTGCAATAATGTGGAATTGAAGACGGTCCATATCAGATGATCTACCAATAATAACATTTCGTAGAACTATCTGGAACGGTTCTTTGTTTATTGTAATAGTCCGCAGTGCTACAGCTACGTCACTACTAGCATTAACATCAAGGAACTTCAATCAGACCGATCAAAATGCGTGTTACCAATGAAAACGTGTATTAAGTGGATTGCAAAATATATTTTAAGGTACACATTTAGAATTGTAAGAAACACGGTAGTTTACGTAATTTTATTGACATCCTCGCAATAAAATGTCACGCATTAAAAAATTCGTGGGAAGCCGAATTGTTACTGCACTCTTTGACAAGTTGTACACTGATTCCTTTAGCACATCTGATCTCGGCGTTTTTCGCTAAAGCAACCCCACTTAATAACGTATTTTCTAGAATGTTTTCTTTTTTTAATTTTGCTATTATAATCTGGGAACACCAGTTACATTTACAAATGTGAATTATTTTTCCAAACAAATTTTCTGACGTTTAAGATCGTTTACCAATTAATCATCTACCACTAATTTGTTTTCTTATCTCACGTTTCTTTTGACACATTTTAATTATTAAATAAAAAATAAATTTTTGCTTTAGGTATTATTCAGTGCCGTGTTATTTTTTTTTCTGACACATACAGCGACACGTAAATGTTTTAGTATCCATCCTGTATTAATTTGGCATTATTTTTCCATTGGTGACTTTGACCCTTTCGGTCATACACTTGAATTTATGGTTACAGGTGTGGTAAATAAAAAAAAAATATTGCGTACTCTACTTACGCTGGCAGAGCACGTGTTTCGTAACGAAATCCAACAAACTATGAGCGTTATGCTCAGGAATAGCATTATGAACCACTCGTAACTTAAGGGCACTTCCTACCAGCTGGCAGCTGCGAAATTTAAATAGGAAATCTCACATTAACGGAATTTTGCCCCAGTGAGTTAATTTTGAAGATAGATGTTTCAAACAAAATGTATTATTGACCATTTTTTCGAAGAAGATCCCTACGAGCATATATTTTCACCATAGTATGTACTTTTTTGTAAAACAAAAGTTTTTAAAATTCCTTGCAAACAGGCTATAGATGTTATGGTATCATCTCCGCTGTAGGAAACTTCTCCTAAAAAAAAAAAGTTGTGAAGAATACATTTCGTTTCAAACACCTATCTTTGAAATAAGCACAGTCATGTGAATTTTCCTTAACGTGGGATCTCCTACTTAAATTTCGCAGCTGCTGGCCACTAGGCAGGGTCCTTAAAGCAGTAGCACTGTTTACGAAGCAGCTGCCCTGAGGCAATATCATCGGACAATGAGCCACGCAGGGCACCCTACACTGACTATAGTGTATTCGCGGTTTCTACACACCTTCTGAATCAAACCTTTGGACAATCGCACCATGTATGACGTGCTTGGTTATTTCCTAAAACGTTGTTTATCGCAAGCGTTTTGAACTTGTGTTGACATAAAAATATTATGTTTTTAGTTAAATTTGACATTTACTTATATTTTATCCATAAATTACAATACATATTTCTTAATCGATATGAATAAATACGGGGAGAAAATATGAGTGATGGCAATCCCTATTAAGAAATTATTCTCGTTCAAAAATTATATTATACTACTCACAAATACGGTGCGCCGTTTCTTTAAGTTTTTTTTTTAGAGTTAGTAAAAGCTGTTTTTGAATGAGGCAGAGGAATATCCTGAAAGTAGAACCTTAGCAAGGCTTCAGAAAAGTTGGAATTAACCGTGAATGGAGAATAACAATTTTTTTTTTCGTTGCGGTACGTACATATATCAGAAAACTGGGGCTGGATGGGTAAGAGAAGTTTAGAATGCCTCCACAGAACGAACATATTAATAAACCATCTCACGAATACGGCAGGCAACTGTGATATTCTGATATTTACCCACGCATAGAACATGCAAAAAATAATATTACCTTTTAATGAATATATAAAAAACTTTTTTTAATTCTCCCACCGCCCCCCACTTAAAGTCTTTGTGGTATACCTACTGTAAACTCCTTTTTTTTTTTTTTATCAGTTGTGGTTTTGCTATGCGTTAATTTTTTAAATCACGTGCGATTATTTTCAGTGCGAGCTGTTAAGGTGCTCCGATATACGATATTACAGTGCGTGTTCGACTTTAAAGGCGCTTAGCCGTCCGTTCGATCGAACGTCTCAATACCGTCGGAAAACGTCTTCGCGGGCTGTCGTCGGCGGGCTGGAGGGGAGAGAGATACTCCTGATTTCTCACCCCCTCTTCACCCTCCAAACCATTTCACGTTCTTCACGGCAAGTATTCGTCCCAACTTCTTCATTTTTTTCCCACTCTTCTGTCCTCTCTTCTCTCTTCTCTCGGCGAGAAGAGAGAAGAGAGCCTGCACGCTCCGAGGCACCGCCGCGAAGTATTTCTTCCAACGCGGGAGGTGCAAGACCGGAGGATGAAGAGAGAGAGAGAGAGAGAGGATGGAGTTAGAGAAAGAAAATGGTTGTGTATTTCCATGTTCTCCGGGGCACACCTTGTTAAAAATTCACGATCTATTGAGCACGGGCGTTCGCGTCGTCGCCCGAGCGCGTCATCGGCGACCCGGCATCTGCGAGCCTTGTGTTCGCGGCGCTGCCAGAACCTGCCCGATGTTGCCCCGGACCGGCACTTCGCACTTTTCTTACCCCGCCCGTCTCCCTTAAAGACACCGGATAGCAGAAACATCAATATAATATATAAATTAAATTTTTATTTTTACACGTTGACAATACAAATGTCATTCTCCCTCCCTAGAAAACAATTCAAAGTTATTTGGGTTTTAGACGTTTTGCCTAAATACTTGTCAAACCTTGATTCAACTGATTTTATCTGAGGCTAGATAAACCCATTTCCCTTGCGAAATATGAAACAAGGAAAATTCAAATTACAGAAAGCCAGCCACAGGTAAGCTACAGTTCAGGAGTATGAAGTACATTTTATATTAGACAATTAAAAAACAAATATTTTGTCTGTGTTATTTTATGAGACAAGTAGGTTATAGGATCCATTTTTGTGCTTAAAAATCTCGGTTCGAGGAACGAGTTTTTTTTTTCTTTCGTGAAATGAAGAACAGAAAAACTGTGATTGCGACTCTAAATATCCGACGATAATGTCACAATGGCCTTTTGAACTGCCCAGCAATCTTACCATGTGCCGTTACAAAATCTTTGCTAGCCGTGGTTTAAATATATACAGTAGTTGCGAATGGGGCTCTTGTGTTGGCCTGACCAACCGAAACCCAACGAATGGGGTTCTGATGCCAATCCGTATGAAGCGGCCCATACACGTAAAATATTATTGCTCAATAATCGGGGTTGCGCAATAAAGTTGATCGTGTGGGAATGATATTGAAGGGTTGTACAATATATTGTGTAATATTAAAAATTTTAAATATATATTGCGCAATATGGGAAATATTGTACCGTCTGTAGAAAATATTGTGCAATATCGCGTCAGTTGCAATGAAGGTGTTGTGGAGAGCGTGTCGAAATGGCGAATAAAACAGAAGAGTTGGTAACTGAGTTGTGAAGGTGTTGACTAGATACATTTTATTGTGTTCAGTTTTATGTTGCGATTCCTGCACTCACAGCAGTAACAAAAATAACATTTAAAACAATTTTTTTTTTTTTCATTTTAAATGGCAGCTCCTACTTTGCACACAATTCAGTTGGTCTGTGATTTCTATGTAGGAAAAGTATTGGCGAGATTTACTTGTTCACTAGATGTAAAAAATTTTTATTACTGCATATTTCTGGAACACTCGGTATCACTTCAAAATACATTACTCTGGTACATTCACGTTTAATTTCAACTTTTCTGGAGCCCTGCTAAAGTTCTGCTTCCAGGATATTCATCCTTCTCATGCAAACAAAGCTTAACCAAGTCCAGAAAATTGCACTAAAGGGACAACACCCCACATTCGTGCGCACTGAGTGTAATAATCTTTCGCATAAGAAATATTTATTACTAGGCAATACAATACCACCGCTTCAATAATCTTCCTGATTTTTAATATTAAATATTAATGCAATATTATAATTAATATATAGCATACAAATAACATTTCAAATTAACCAAAAATAGAATGCTTTAATGTTATTATAAGTATAAAAGGTATGTGATGCATGAACACATTTAAGAAACAAGTAAACATGTCATACGTGGGGTNAATGTTATTATAAGTATAAAAGGTATGTGATGCATGAACACATTTAAGAAACAAGTAAACATGTCATACGTGGGGTGATTTCACAAAGGTTCGATTGTAAAAGTGTGAAAAAACCACGAATATACTACATGCATGACGGAGAATGGATATTCACCAATATTTTTAAACATTACCTATGTGGAATGTGTAATGTTTTTTCCTCCGACATCAAGACAATAAATTATATAAATGGGCAAGTGAGTTATAGTAGAACGTAAATGTATTAGGTTNTTTTTCCTCCGACATCAAGACAATAAATTATATAAATGGGCAAGTGAGTTATAGTAGAACGTAAATGTATTAGGTTCTTTTCGTTCGAATTCGCAGCAATCGTCATGGCGAGTATAAGAAAGTAGCTTGATGCACGCGTCTTCGCCCACGGGNCTTTTCGTTCGAATTCGCAGCAATCGTCATGGCGAGTATAAGAAAGTAGCTTGATGCACGCGTCTTCGCCCACGGGTACTGCACCAAGAAGCTACTATTTTACTTAACCGTAAACTGAAGGACCTCTTTGTACAACCATGTTAATGGGTATGTCATCAGGTGCTAGAGTTACCAGTTGCCAGGTGAGCTTACTCTGGAGCAAGCCACATACAGTCCTCCTTCAAGTCTATCCTTGCCACCTCCAGCGTCCGTCCCTAGTGTTATGGTGTGATCAGGCCTTAGCTGAACGGCTTGCCTGATCACACCTTCAAACATTTAACCTGGAAACGAGCGGGATTGCAACGCCACCATTTGGTCGTCGATCCTTGCGAAAGAAGACTGTTGCAGAAATCCCCTCCACCGGTCACTGAGCGGGGCCGCAGAACCACGCGCTTGATATAGGCCGGCGTAACAGCCGGAACGAGCGTCTTTCGACCGGCGTCTGTCGTCTGTCGTCTTTCGTCTTTAGTCCTTTGGGCGACCCGACCAGCGAAGCAGACCAGGAAGATGGGTGTGTCCGGCCGGCGTTAACCGTTTCGTGAAATCAGCCTCCGGCTACAACAAGGTGATGACTTTCCAGTTAGGTTTAATTAAAATGGCGTGAATTAAAAGTAATAATGAACATCTTATTTAATTTAATTTAAAGCTCCCCCGATCAATAATCATTTAAATAGCAAATGTATAATCTTCATGTAATAAAACCTCATCAGATACTGTTGTGCTCTACCGAATCATGAGTCATTATTTGAGATACGCCCCCAGCCCCTAGCATACTCTCACATTGACATACTACATTGTTACTTAGTTCGTAACACTGGGCCTTATTTGTAGTTATATCAAAAGAGATGATAAGGGGGAACTGCCGTATCTAACGTTCGAAAGGGTACTCGGATGGAACAAGTGGTACACGTGTTATGAAGCTGATTCCCATCGTATACATTCAGTGAAGACTGTATTTTTTTGCGAAGCCTTCACTTCGAGCCTGGTACCACTGCGGTGTTTTGTCAGGTTAAGTTTTCTCAGTATAATCACTTTATCACTGAAGCCTTAACCTCGAGGAGAAGCGTCAGCGATCGTAGGCCAGACAGACTAATTCTCTTCAGGGACTCCACGGGTTAATGGACCGCATCATCCATTTTTGTTTATTTATTCGATGATATTTAGTGTCCGTGAACAGCCCAGACGATAGGTTTGTACCCCCTTTCTACCACTTCGACCAACTTAAGGCAATTGTCATTAANTGTCCGTGAACAGCCCAGACGATAGGTTTGTACCCCCTTTCTACCACTTCGACCAACTTAAGGCAATTGTCATTAATTACATCAGTATTTGTTGTACTTGGGGGTTATAATGGCACGCTCGCACAACCAGGCCGTATACTTATCAATAACGCGGGAGATATCAGTACATGCATATTTATATGTTCTAAGAGATCTTCAAGTGTCATCACTACTGAAGATATGACCAACGTTCCTTCTGGTTCAAAATATTCTCCATCTCCAAATTTGAGTTTAAAAAATCACAGAATTGCCTAGCAGATAATTCGCTATTAGGTAGAATCTATTATTTTCCCTGAGAATATAACTATATATTATCGGCATACTGAGTTATTGAGAATTCTTCGCAAATACATTATACCCCCTTTCAACTTCTTAGGGGTGGAATTTCGAAAAATCTTTTCTTAGTGGATGCCTGCACCCTAAGGGGAAGCAACCCCTAACATGCCATGATTTTTTGTCTAATTTTTTGGGCTGTGCGTTGATGAGTGAGTTAAGTCAGTCAGTCGGCGACACTTCATTTTATACACAGATATGTATCATATTTATTTTCTGTTCCTTAAAAAATTTAGTAATTAAGTGGATTTTATTAGTTTAAGGAATAGTGTTTTGTTCAAGCTTGAAAGAAAAGTTTATCTCTTAAATAACTTAACTGAAGCCTCTTTTGAATAGGTCGTAACCTTTTTTACACGCGATTCCATGTTATTTCACCTTACTGAGGCACCAAAAAATTGATTTAGTTTACTATGCTTGTAGCTTCATAAACACTTTATTGTGTAATACTGAAGAAAACTGAAATGGCAGATTCCTGTTATAATAAAATTTAGAATATTTATTTCAAAACAGGGTTTTTTTTTCTCTGAGATGATCCGACAAACGTGAAAAATAAGTTTATTTTTTTGCGGTCGTGAAAAAAAACACGAGATTTGAATTTCATAAGCACAGAAAAATAACTTCATTTCGTAAAGAACCTTCTGGTTTGAGCAACATATTCCAGTTGCTGGAATGTCAGATTGTGTGTGTGTGTGTGTGTGTGTGTGTAAAGGAAACTAGGCCAAATAACGGAAGGAAGCAAATCCCCTGACTTACAGGAGATGAGTGAATTTTTTCCTTCTCTTTCTCTTGTTACATTTCCCAGCATCATTTCTGTCCTCTTTTTTTCTTCACCACTCTGAAATAAAGGAATATTAAAGATGGGCTGTAGTTCAGAACGCTTCAAGAGAGTCTAAGAATATAAAATAAGCTATGCATTTCTTACCACTTTATATACTCGAAAAGGGCTATACATTTAAATATATTTAAGAGTATCATGTTTTACTATACATTCCATATAGTCAAACAGATACTATCGAATCCAAAGGAATTATCATAAACTGAATGATTTAGGAAATAAAAATATTCTGTATTCTTTAGTTCTTAACAAAATATTAACTCTTATTTAGGCATTATATTATCAATATATATTTTGTCTGTAAGAATATAGTAAAGGTTTGAACTAATCCCCACTAAACACAGTTTTTATGAAGTGACATAAAATATTCCGCCGCAATTATAATGCTGCGTATGTTAAAAGGCATAAGCTGATTTATTGTATGTACAGTCACCAAAAGTGTAATATTTCTTTTTACATAAACGAGTTTATTTGTTTTAATGTACCTATATTCAGTAAAATATGTATTCTCCCTTTGGGTAAATTTTCTGTTTTACTAGCAGCGAATCAGCGAACTTTTGTTCAACCTTATGCTGTACTCGTTGAAGCCAAATGTTGCTACCGACCAAGGTGGCGCAGTGGTAACTCATTGGATTCGCATTCGGGAGGACCTGGATTCGATTCACGGCCCGGCCATCCTGAATACTGTTTTTTTCATGGTTTCCCGAAATCACTCCAGGCAATTGCCGGGATGGATCTTTAACAAAGGCCATGGCCGATTCCTTCCCATTTCTTCCACAATCCCTCTTCCCTGAGTAACTTGCACCGTCAGTAATGACCTCGCTGTTGACCAGACGTTCAGCCCAACTACCTACCTTCCTACCGACAGATATTACTCTCGGGCAACCCTGCAACCACAAAAGCCAAAGTAGTAATGATATTTCGCGGCGAGTAAGTGATGTGTATGCCTACGTGATAAAAATACATTCACACAGTAGAATTTTCGAACATAAATCTATTGTTACACGCTGGCGCGAGCTCCATGCGGGGTCAGTCTCTGTGGAGGGAGGGGCGAATCACTTCGACCCTCCCGTCCCCCTAGGCAGACCCGCTCGCTGCCCCGTCGCTCGCCCGGGTGGGATGATTGACAGCGGTGACCCGGCTCGAGTCACAACCCCTCCTCCTACACCCTGCTGGAGACTCCGACGAGTTAAGAGGATGCTCAAGTGTATTCTGGGAACTAGGACTCTCGGCGCAACGCGGCATTTAGATAAATTTCTGGGCGATGGCCTACGACCCTATAAATACAAGCCACAGCTGGACTGTCGGCATTCTTTTTGCGGAATCCAATTAGCTGAGTGTGGCAATCGAGAGACGTGCAGAGGACGGAAGACGACGGGAGACTGTGAGGCGACGGCGGGCGAGGTGTTCGTGGTGTGAATGGACGAGAGGGCGTGAAACCCGTCGAGTGACGGCTACTGTGAGTGAGGGCGCTCGGAGAACTCTAGAACATTGCGGACTGGTGGGACCTGGACTAAACTGAGGTGGGACTGAATAACATGTGATACGAACTTTTTTGTAAATATTGGAACTGTCAAATATGGACATATAATTGGTAAAATAATTGAATAGGTGTTGATAACCTGTTTATTGCGGCTGATATTTAATTATTTAATTACTTTAATTTCTTTGAGGTAATTGCAGTTTGTATTAATTGAACTCATTAATTGTAAATTACAAGTGATTTCAGTTTATAATGAGATGATGAGTCGAGATAATTTAATTTGTAATTATTTTAAATTAGGAAATTAGAATTAACTCTTTTATTTAATGAATACCCCCATCCGTTAACGAACTTTGTTTAGCCCACTGATTTTGAGAGGAAATTGTATCAATATTCTCTGTCGAACAGTGCAGATGACAGACGAATAGTTTTACGTGCGGTTATCTTGTATATTTGTTTTACAGCTACAAATTCCGTCCAAATAGTATATTCAATTTGACATCGATCATCAGCGAGTCACCTCCTGGTTGACGAGAAGAGAACTCTCTTGCTATCCGAACTTCAAACATCTTCAATCTGTTGCGCTTACAAAAGCCACTTAGTTGCGTGTGTTCACATAGTGATTTATGAAAAATTGCCAAGAGCTTCGTCATTGACTACTTCTAAGCGAGAATGATCCAACAAGTTAAAATTGGTCCATTTTTTATGGAGTGTGTGAATAATTAAATGTATAAGGGGGAAGAGGATGATGGTACGTCACAATTTTGGTAGAACTTTGCGAGTATCAATTTCCTCATATTAGTCTACTTTACATAATGGCATGTGCCCAGTCGGTCAGTAAAACTAAATGAAACACGTTTACTCTCAGGGTGCAGAAAAAAATTGAAAATCCCATAATGTTAGTGTCCAGTTACCCTTAATTACATAATTTTGGGCGTAATTTTGCCGTATTAAGAATAAGACATACAGATTTAAACCCGTTTATTTCAGTTAAATCTGCTTACTTGGTGATAAATTAAGCGTCATGGCTAGAGATCTGAAATATTCGCGAGTTCAATGACCTGAAGGCTAGACTCTACAGTCTTATGTACAAATTTGTCAATAACAACTGCACATTGGTTGTCTGCTGCCACAGTGGAAGGTTACTATTGCGACAGCGTTCTCCAGGAGGTGTCAAACACCGTGTGGACCAATGTCTAAAGTTATATAAACACACGTGTTTTGAATTCTACCTTGTCCCAAGATGAATCCCCGAATTATTCAGGTCTCTAGTCATGGCATATTTCCTGTGGTATCAAGTTCGATCCACCGACGACCATCTCCGGAATACTCTGGTTTACCAGATGCGCTCTCGTTCCGTGGAGGACAGTGGCCAACCGTCGCAGGATCATCGTGGTCAGTCGCCTTTGGAGCATTGCAGCATATGTCACCACAGAGACGAAATGGGCGTGTCGGCCCGTTCGACGAGGGCGTGCCCGTTATCCGATTGGCTTCGCAGGGTCTGGAAGTGGGTGCTGACGCCCGATTGGCTCCCGCACGCTGGCGGACGGTTACGTACTGGCTGGGCTGCCCGACTGGCAAGTGAGGTACCAGTCGCTGTTCGGCGAACGCCGTTCCGACGTGATGGAGGCAAGCGATGCCGTTCTGTTGGCGTGCGCTACTGGAGTTCACCTGACAAGCGGCAGTTTCACCTTTGTGTTCTTAAGTACTCTGTGACAACGCCATGGCCTAGTGATCCTACCAGCTTTTTTGGCAGAGAAATGCGGAAGCTATAAGTAGGGACACCCACTTTTCACGAACAGATTTCGCGACCAGCTGTATTTCATAAGACTTTAGCTCAGATGCACTTTCGTGATTGGATGGATTTCATGTTACGCGTCCTAGGAGTCTGCACGCGAATCACAGACGTACAGTATTCAAGTTACCTAATTCTGATTGGCCAGTTAAGTAGAGAAATGTCTTCACACATAGACACGCCGCCAATAAGCAAACGAAAGCAGCTGGTACACCCGTATAGTACTGAAATCTAGCATGTGCGGAAATTTGTTCGCGAAATTCGGGTGTCCCTAGAATTGTTAAACTGACACGCGCTACAAGAGCGCCATCGCTGCTACGCGCAAGGCTTGGAACTGGCGTGCAGTGATCTCTTAGTGCTGTTATACCTATGGGACTTTAAGCGGCCACCCTATCAATTTTTTTATTAAAAGTCTGCAGCAAATTTCAAAACAGTCTCCTGCCGTGGTTTGGCTCGTGTCCGGTTAGTATGTTTACGATATGGCAGTCTGAAAAAGTAGTTTCTTAACTATATTGGAGGGTTTCAAAATAATATTTACAGCATGCTTGGTAACTTCACGGTATCATTCCTTCGTCGGCTGGGGTATGATGTCTTTTCGTATGTTAACATAATGGAGGCACGTATAATAGTTTCGTCAAAAAACATATTTACAAACACTGCAACGTAAGTTAAGCACCAGGCAGGTCCCTTAAGAAAAGACTATTCACGGTTGATAAGGCTGTTTTGAAAGCCCTTCTTAATATATTATTTTCTTCTTAAACCGTATCCCTCCACCACATGTGAAATTATTAATGCTTTAAACTGTATCACNTCTTAATATATTATTTTCTTCTTAAACCGTATCCCTCCACCACATGTGAAATTATTAATGCTTTAAACTGTATCACGTCATTCACTCCTCTATTATATGTAGCTACGAAATTGCTACGAAACAGACATGCCCTATAGTACGCCAGTTAATATTCGTACGTGCGTAAAAAAAACACAAACTAGATTACTAAATTCCTAGTACAAACAATTTAAACACCACATTATTAATACGACGATAAGATACGGAACAACCTTCTATAACTCGCATTGAACTTGGCCGTGTGTATTGGACATTATTTGCTTGAAAACGTATTATTCAAATCTGCTCAATTACCTGCGAACAGCTCATAATATACCAAATTTTCGGTACATTTGTGTATTTTTGTGGCTATGTGTGAGCCAAGTATGTTTTAATTTGTTGATGTGTTATTTTAAAATTTTCCTAACGTTAATGAATGTGAATATTTAATATTTGTGAATTAATGTTATTGTAATATGTTCCTATACAGTTCTGCGATACAGAAACATAGTTGTAGTGTTTTAATGAAGATAGTTTAATTTATAGCAAAACTTCCAAGGTTTTCCGAAAAAATCAAGGTGAACGCTGGGATATTTCCTTAACGGACGCCCTTGCTGATTCCTACCCTATTCCTTCTGTTTTCCTGAATGTCTAGTGTTCCCCTACTAAACGTCTTGTAGCAGTTACNTTGCTGATTCCTACCCTATTCCTTCTGTTTTCCTGAATGTCTAGTGTTCCCCTACTAAACGTCTTGTAGCAGTTACTGATCACTTTATATTAATATATGTTTATATATGTTACACACACATATCATCTCCAAACCACTGTTTGGCTATCATGAGTTAACCACATACATAACATGTCTTCATAATAATATAATGAACCGAGAGCATACGGATGTTTGCTTCCAGGTAATGAAATTGTGAAATAGAACAAGTATTCTCACGTTGAGTACGTAAAAATGCATCTTATTTGGTGGGTTACACGAAATAAAACTCTTTGTGAGGCAAAATATTTACTACTTTGAAAGGTTATTTCACAATCGGAAAACAGAGACGATGAGAGAAAAACGTTTTGTCAAGAGATATGTTTCAGCAAATTATTCACATTATTAGCTTGATACTCGTTTACCGTTTTCCTTACTACAGTGCTGAAAAAAACGTCACGGAAGGATAGTTACCGTTCCTGAAAAATTACAAAAATTTATATGCGCTTTTCCCGTCTACGAAGTGACGCGGTATTCTTTGATAATTTCACCTGTCACTTCCCGTACATCTCGAGCCTTTCTGCTCTCGAGTTCAAAGGTGTCTTATAAAACCATCTTTTTAAGGACATTTTCATTTCGCTGACACTTAAATTTATTTCTCAGTCTTTATCCTTTTTAGGACGCCGCCTCGCTTCCTTCGTACCCTCATAATTATTTTTTTTATCAAGATAATAATAGAAAATTGCAGTGCATGAGTGTTACCACTTTATAATACACTCACGTGACAGAAAAAAATATAGAAAAGACGAAATCCTGAGAACAATTAACCATCGCCTAATTGCGCGAAAAATTTTGAGTCTTTCCAACTACGTACAGTGTACAATGCGATCAACAGCTCCTATAGATCTTTACGCCGTGAGGATGTAAGTTTATAATAAGAGATTTAAGCTACTTTTAACCCGATTTTACAGAAAGAGCTCGTGTGATGTCATGATTACATTTTCATGTTCGACTACGTTTTTTAAGGGTGTACCTTGACAAAAAAATGTTTTTCGGTAAAACCCCGAATATGCAGTCGCATTATGGTCATTGAAATACTATGAATACATGCGAACGGAACGGTGTCGGCTGTCTAAAACTCGTTTTAAGGGACAGATGTGCGCAACGCTGCAGCAGATAACATCAGGACGTAAAGTTGAGATAATTAATAGCACAAGTGTAAGAACTGAGCGTGTGACATCCCCTCGTGTCTCAGTCTTAAAAAAGCTGACGTCCAATCCAAGTAAGACACAGAGCTGTGCGCCTTATACAGACCCGGGAACATCGCTGCTGGACGACGGAAACAATGTAAAAGCGCTGAAAAAAGTTAGCAGAGAAACGACAACATGTGATCTGGTTTCATGACAGCAGCAACCAGATTTCTGTACCAGAAACGAATCTTTANCTGACGTCCAATCCAAGTAAGACACAGAGCTGTGCGCCTTATACAGACCCGGGAACATCGCTGCTGGACGACGGAAAAAATGTAAAAGCGCTGAAAAAAGTTAGCAGAGAAACGACAACATGTGATCTGGTTTCATGACAGCAGCAACCAGATTTCTGTACCAGAAACGAATCTTTCTGTTTATTCATTACTGTTATTTTTGTTGTGAGAACAAACCAAAAGTTGAAGAAGTTATTCCGTAGACGGGACCGTATGTTCAGTAGTAACGACAGTGAGTTTTGACATAGGAATTATATTAATTGTCCCAAAGTATATTTATGCTATTTTACGTCAATAACAGACCAGCCTTTAAGTACAATCTGATAATAATATATGTATTTGGCGCTATGAGGACAATGTTGAGGGGG
>NQII01000935.1:511116-523689 GCA_002778355.1 Clitarchus hookeri | reverse complement strand
GGGGGGGGGGGGTGATGCGAGCGAGTGTAGCCATTCTGCTATTGTCAGTTCCGTTTTCAACCACGCGCGTTAGGGCTATAACTGTAAACGAAACGATGAAGGTGATACGGTTGTCGTTCGAGCAACGTAAGTGGATATTAAAGTGTTATTGGAAATGTGAGAACATGGTTGAGGTGCAGAGACGATGGAGGAAAGGATTCGATACTGCGCCATTAGCACGTGCAACAATGAAATCACTACGTGACCAGTTTCAAACGGACGGAACTGTGTGTGATGTGAAGAACGGACGGTGTGGCAGGAAGAGAACAACAGACGAAGGAAGTGTGCGGGCTGTGTTGCACGCATGTGCACGCTCACCCGGGAAGTCTGAGTCTGTGTTGCGATCTGTGGGCGAGTAAAGTGTTAGTAAATCAAGTATTTATCGCATTTTAAAGTAGGTAAAATGGAGGCCCTACATTCCTACGTCACTTCACGCTGTCAATGAAGATGACCGAGATGGAAGTGTACAATTTCGTGAGTGGGCTGTGAACATGTGTAAGGACAGCAAACATTTTACTGATGTGATTATTTGGTCAAAAAAGGCAAACTTTCAATTGAATAGGAACTGTAACTACTAGGCCAATGGAAATCCCCACACTGCGGTAGAGCAACCAGATAACCTCCCTAGGTCAACAATGTGGTGGGATATGTCTGCTAGAGGACTTATAGTTCCATTGTATGAAGGGTTTTCTTTTTCCAAGCAGAACTGTGCACAGCCGCATTACCATCGAGATGTACTGTCACTCCTGGATGAAAAAATTTTTAGGGAGGTGGTTAGGCTAACGAGTAAATCTGGAGTATTCAAACATATCTACAGATTTGAAGCAGTTAGGTTTTTATATGTGGGGAACGCTGATGAATATTATGTACGCCGTGAGAGACGCCATTGTGAACGCATGTGAACCCACTCCAATGGAAACCGTAACTACTTTTCTTCGTTCTGTTTTATAGCGTTGCTGACGAGGTCTTGCTGCTGATGGCGGGCATTTTGAACATCCTCACACACCCAACGTTGTCCTTATAGCGTCAAATGCTAGCAGTCCCATCAGATTTTCTTCAATAGTTTCTCACATTATTTTGAGATACAGGAACACAACATACAGTTATTCTGCTCTTGTGGTCTAAGTTAACTGTCTATATTTAGATGGTACCAACAAATTTCCGATTGCTATACGTGCATCAGCAGTCTATATGAGTCGTGAGGGTAGAAATTTCGTTTCGGCAATCATATTTTTTTCTCATTGTGGATGTTCTTGTCTGAAGAATCGCGTTTTCAACAGATTGGAGCACGTTAAAGAGTCCATGCAGACAGTGGTTCCGTAATGTAAACATCCCCCTTAAACATTACGGAACCACTGTCCGCCTGGACAGTTATGTTTAAGGGGGATGTTAAAGTAGCACGCATTAAGGCCCTTCGCGCGTTTACGAATGCTTTTGATCGGTGAACTTAACGTACATATTCTTACGAACGTGTTACACCCACTCATGTACTGCATTAACCCTAACGGTTGTAGTCCTTTACTACTGAAAAATATGTCACTGCAAAAACCCCTAGAGCCACCCAACTATAGTTTAGAAGAACACTCGTCCGATTTTGGAGGTCGTGTCTTAGTCCTCTCGTTCAGCATATTTGGACATTATCGAGCATATCCGGAGGGCCTACCTTTGCGTCTCTGGAATCCGAGATTAACCAACTTGGTACAATACAGAATTATGAACTGTTGTTTAAGGAGGTGCGCTTTGACACTTCTAACAGAATACTTCGGAAATATAGACACATCTATGTCCAGTAGTCTTCATGAAGTTATAAGATTCTGAGTTAAATTCAGACTGTATCAGACTGGCTTTTCGTTGAATTTGTTTGTAACCTTCCGGTAAGTTATATATCTCATAAAATCACAATATAGTTGTTAGTTTATACAGGCACGGGGCTAACACCTAGAAATAAACAGTCTCCTTTGTAAGCATTGTAATTTCTAATAATTATTTCAGAAATATTCACATGTATTAAGAGCTGCAAACAAACAATGTTATTTCTTGTGCATTGGCAAGTTTTTCTATCTTCTTATTGCTAAATAGAAATTTTGTTCGCACTTAATTTTTTCCTTTTTAAGCAGTTCCACATTGACACTAACGAAACTGCATTTTCAAATATATCGCACCCGCCTTCCACTTTCCATAATGACAGCAAAGAGTCAAGATTATAATAACAACCTTCTCAACTTTAGAGCCTGTTTATTGATTACAGAAAATGTAAGTGATCCTTTCACCCATTCGCTTCACCATTTATTCTCAATTTTAATCTGTTTACTATTTCAGGCCGTCAACACAGAGTTCAGTATCACCGTAAGTAATTTCATTCTTGCCTATTTGAAATTGTTTCATAAATAATATTTTGTGACTTGTGGATTAACGTCAGCCTGGTCGAGAATGGTGAACTCTGTTTCAATTCAGGTAGATCGACAGTTAAAATGTTATATTTATTCTGTATAGCTGTATGGTCTGTCTCACAGAAGTTGGCGATATTTTGACAGTTCGACGAAAGTAGCGCCATTGTTTACTTTCCATTTATGTATCCTTTCGCCATAAGCTGGTGCGTCAAGTAGCGGCTGTATATTTATTATATTAAAACGCTGTCAGCTAATCCACTTTCCATTGTAATGCTAAACTAATTTTAAGGTGTTAAAAGTCTCACATCTGTCTAAAAAAATTTGTAGGTTTTAAAAGTTAAAACAGAAAACATTGTGAAAAGTAAAATATTTGTTACCAATTTTTTTATTTATTGCAGACAACGAATTTGGGTTACCATTTGCGAGACGGTAGTTGTATTTGTTTTTTAAGACGGGAAATAAAAGCAATACAGGAAACTTACTAGACAACGCACTTTTCATTCACCAAAAAACAACTTACCAGCGACTTTTACAAAGCAGTTATTCTGCTATTACTGATACTAAACAGCTTGAGTTAGAAGTATGCGGCGTGGAATAACGTAAGAATTCTTCAAAACTACTCACGCGCATCCCATTTTCTTCGTTTTATTAATACAGAATAGTGACAACACGAAAACAACAACAATTTTGGTTAGCGGGAGAACTGGTTGTAGTTCGGGATCCGGCTGACAGATAGCGTGGAAGGGCGTGTTGTAACAGATGGCGTGGTAGGGCTTCTTGTCAACAGGTAGTAGCACTTTCACTTGCCTCTTAATTCCGTCTTAGTGAAAAGTTCATTTTTCTCCTTTTATTGGCTCAAAAATACAAGAGTTTAAAATATATTTCGTCAAATTAATTGAAAAAATTATTTACCTATACCCTCCGATATATTTGTAGGCTTTTGGAATTAATATCGAGCTTGTATGAAAGATGTGGAGAGTGGTGGTACGACTTAAACATATATTTCAATGTTTAAAGTTGCATTTTATTTGCCCGTTTCATTTTTAGCACATATAAATTACTACTTTAGCACGAAGTTTAGTTTGTAACAGTAATAACAGCTGGTTTGCGAATACGTAAAATAAAACCTATTAATTCACATAGGAACTCTTTCTTATCCGCGTATTTTCTGCTTGTTTGATGTGCGTCGGCAGTGCAGTCAGAATAGCCAACGTAATATTAATTTTCATTCGTTGATGCATCAGCTGATACAGGATTTTGTTAACGGCACGTTGTTTGTTACGTATACGTCAATTGCCACTCGCTGACTGTCAAAATCTCGCCAACTTATATGAGAAACACCATAGGTAAGTTCGTGAGCTATGCTCCATTCATGGGTACTTACAACTTTTCTGAAGCCCTGCTTAAGTTCTAATTTCAGGATATTCCTCCGCCTCCTGCAAACAAAGCCAGAAAATTACACCAAAAGGGCAACGCACCGCATTCGTGCGCCGTCAGGTTAATTATATTTAGCATAAGAAGTATTTCTTACCGGGCATTACTAACTCACCTATTTTCTCACTGGTTTCATTCATTTTAATAAATAANTGCATAAGAAGTATTTCTTACCGGGCATTACTAACTCACCTATTTTCTCACTGGTTTCATTCATTTTAATAAATAATGAATTATTACAATTTATAGATATGATGTGAGTGACATTTCAATAAAACAAAAATTAAGGCAATTCAATGTCACCAGAACTATAAAACACTTGTGATACTTGATAGTATTTAGGAAACGAGCAAACACACCATGCGTGAGGTGATTTTCAAAAGTTTTATTCAAAAAGTGAGAAGATACCGTAAATAGAATACACTCACTGAAATATGCACACAGCTTTGATGCAGAATATCTCTTAATTGAAACACAATCTTACTAAACCAAATAAATAATTATTTGAGCCGATAGAAATGTCAGGTATAAAGAAGAACGCAATACAAAACAAGTTTAACCAAACGTACACTGAAGAGCCAAAAAAACCGGTACACCTGCTAATATCGTGTAGGGCCCCNTACAAAACAAGTTTAACCAAACGTACACTGAAGAGCCAAAAAAACCGGTACACCTGCTAATATCGTGTAGGGCCCCCGCGAGCACGCAGAAGTGCTGCAAGACGACGTGGCATGGACTCGACTAATGTCTGAAGGTATGCAGGAGGTAATTCACACCACGAATCCTACAGGGAAGTCCACAAGTCCAATCTGCGCCAATTTGAGAAAGGGTTGCACGTCTGTTACGTTTAATGATTCTCGTCAGTCGTCGTTTGTCCAGTTCTTTCACGATCTTTTTCCGGATGCTATGTCCCATCTCTCGTGCGCCGACTATAACACCACGTTCAAACTCACTTAAATCTTGATAACCTGTCATTGTTGTAGCAGTAACCGATCTAGCTGCCGACCGCATCGCGTTACTCTGATTGGTTCCATAACTTTGTTATTTGCATACGCATGTCTATACCAGTTTTTTTTTGGCTCTTCAATGTATTTTTGGCTGTAAAAATTAATGTACAACTTAACACGGTTTCTTAATTATGAGTGCTTTGCGGCCATAATACGTAATGTGTCTCGCTTATGTCGTGATGATGCTGGACTAGCGTTGGCCCAAACCAAATTCCCTGCTCGAATAAAAAATGTCTGCTCACCGAGTCGATTGGCAGTACGCTAGTATGTTTTAGCTTTATTGATAGATTATATTTTTTCAGGCGTCAGCAACAAAATCGGGTTCCTTTTTATTTAAATATTTTTATAAAGAAACTTTTGCTGTCGTGATATTATCATCGTTATTTGGGCATACACTTTATGACATAGTAAATTATTAATTTTTGAAATTACTCAGTTATGTTTGAATTATGGTAAATTACACAATATTATTGCCCAGTTTAAATCATTTGTGTTAGAAATAAGTTTCCATACACATATGACACAGAACATATTTTGTCAATGTAACATTTAACTTTTAATTTCTTATCATGAAAATGAAGAGTATCTGTTTGAGTATAAGACCTGACGGTAGGCTTTAACTTCATCACATAAATTTATACGATTTGTTATTATTATTTTTATTACGCAAGTTCAGCTTTAATCAAGAGGTTCCCTCTTTCTTAACTCTTGTGCTTAACCATCTGGAGTAAAACCTAAACTTCGATATTCGGAACAGTAACCACAAAAAAAAAAAAAAAAAAGGCACAGGTCTGAATTATTGTCTACTTGGGATAGCATAAAATATATTCAGTTTATTCAGATGTATGCTTTCCGCCCGCGGTTTTGCAAGCTTATACTACACGAAATAAGCATACATTATATTATATTGTAGAATTTTTTTACACACTAAGTACATTAGCCGTTTTTCTTTCGAGTGAAAGGGGTTGCCAATTAAAATAGGTGATAAAGGTTAAAGAAATAATCACCAAGATTATTTATCTAGGTTTATGACTACTGTGGAATTCGTGAATAAACACAGACTACTTTTGACCTCCAATAAAGGTTGAGTGAGTGAGTAAAGAGATTTGAGAGGCTTTTGATATCAAGGTCTTAAGAGCCAACAGTAAGGGTTGAGATTCGGAAAATCCTGAGAAAATGTTACAATGTAATTTAATATATAGTCTTCTTAAATACAAAAAGCACTAAGATATTTGAACACGTTAAAAATATATGAGTTGCTAAAAAAATGTATTTATTATATAGTAAATGGCATGTTTCCCGTGTGGGTTACTATTCCCATATCGGGCGCCTCCCCAGGTGGCGGATAGGGGAAAGCTCACCAGATATGGTGGGTACCGGGGAAATAAAATACCCGGGGTGGACCAAAAATAGTGTAACGTCTGTTCCCACATTGGGCGGTTACGAAAAGCGTCTGTTCCCATATTGGGCGGCTTTATTTGATCCATCTAGAGATCAGATCCTAGATGTAATATCGAAGAGGACGAATGGCCTCTTCCCAAAAACATACATTCAACCAGCATGATGGGACAACCCAAGAAACTTACTACTCCAGGGAGTAACCAATCTCCAGCGACATCAAGTCGTTCAACTAGGCGTTCGGATTCTGGAGAGCCTAGAAATCATGCACAGGAAGAGTCGGAGCTTCCCAATACCTTCAACACCGGACGCACCACAACAAAAATTAGACCAAAAACCAACCACCTCATCGGAACAATCAACATCAACACCATGCTAAAGTTAGGCAAATTAAAACAGCTAACAGACACAATGAACAAACGTAACATCCTAATTCTCGCACTCCAAGAAACACGATACACAGACCAAAACGCGTTTGAATCCAACGGCTACCGTATTTATAAAGGTAAACCAGCGACCAAATCAAAAAATGCCCCAACACTATTTGGCACGGCCTTCATGGTTAAAACCAACCTAACCAACTCGATCACAAACTTTACATCCCCATCCGAACTGATATCGACGCTCTCGTTCCGCTCAGGAAACAAAGGCTACACGATTATCAATGGACACGCACCAACAAACGCCCACAACGAAGACGATCCTGAAAAGACAGATCTTTTCTGGGAAACACTAGAAGAAACAGCTACCAAAATCCCTGAAAAGCACGTCAAAATTCTGGTAGGCGATTTCAACGCACAAATTGGAAAAGAAAAACAACACAGGGAAATAGTAGGACTCTACCCAGGACACAAAGAGACAAATCAAAACGGCAAACACCTCATCGCCTTTTGCAAGCAGTTCAACCTCAAACTCATGTCGACACACTTCAAAAAGGAAACAAGATACACCAAAACGTGGCGATCCCCTAACCACATACTTGGATCATACCAACTAGACCACGTCGCTATTTCAGAAAAAAATCAACGCGAAATTCTAAAAACAAGGGTCAGACGTGGAAATAACATCGATTCGGACCACTTTCTCACAGAAATCAAAACACGCTTCCAGCCCAACCGCCAAAAACGAACAGTGGCGAAACGTTCACCAAGAATCAGTACAGAACTCCTTCTGAAAAATCGAGAAGACTTCATCTCTAATATTAACGCAGACAACACACACGATTGGCAGACACTGAAATTGGAAATCCAAAATGCGACCAGGAAAATCGAACAACCCCCACGCAAACGAAAACACCGATGGTGGAATACGACATGCGACGAAGCCTTAGATGAGAGGCTAAGAACATGGAAGATCTGGAACCAAAAGAAATCACTAGAGAGCTGGACCAAATTCTCAACAACCAGAAAACAAACATCCAAAACAATCAGAAACGAAAAACGCAAGTACGACAGCAACCGCTTGACACAACTAGACGAGGACTACAACAAAAACAACACAAGAGAATTTTATAAAATATTTAGAGAAGAACTCACAGGCTACACACCACCATCGCTCCACTTCAAAAACACAGAAGGAAAAATAATCACAAATAACCTCGAAAACTGCAACATGCTCGCATCCTATTTCGAAAACCTACTAAACTGCGAGGAACCACAGGAGAGATTACAATTCTCCACACCGACACACCAATACCCACCATCACAACCGCCAACGCTGAAACAAGTCAAAAGTTACATCCAGTCACTCAAAAACAACAAAGCCCCAGGCGAAGACGGGATCACGGCAGAAATTTGGAAAACTACAAGAGGACAAACAGCAACAACAATCCACAAAATTATTGAAACCTGCTGGAACACAGGCAAAGTCCCAAACGACTGGAAACTCGCACTGATCCACCCAATCCACAAAAAAGGCAACAAGATGGACATCAACAACTACAGGGGAATCTCACTGCTAGCGGTTACCTACAAAATCCTATCCAAAGCCCTCCTAGAAAAACTAGAACAACAGGCGGAATCAACGATCGGCGAATACCAAGCCGGATTCAGGAAAGGCCGATCATGCCCTGAACAAATACACAACCTGAAATCGATCCTAAGGAACCGAACACTCAGAAACAAGAACACAGTCATCAGTTTTATCGATTTCACAAAAGCTTACGACTCCATCGATAGACACACGCTATTCCAAATACTAAAAGAACTGGGAATAGATGCAAACACAAGAGCTCTAATCGAACAGACGTTAACCGACACAACGTCCAGAGTTAAATTTCTGGGCGAGTTGTCGAAAGAATTTAAAATCAAAACAGGTGTCAGACAAGGCGACGGACTCTCCCCGATCCTATTCAACCTAGTCCTGGACAAAATCGTAAAAGAGTGGGAGAAAGAACTGAAACAACTCGGAATCCAGGGTCTGACCTTTGGGAGAGGCCAGAAGAAATTTGAGGTCAGATGCCTCGCTTTCGCAGACGACATTGCCATCCTATCAGAAAACACAACCGACGCCAAAGTCGCAATTGAAACACTCCACAAAATTGCCACAAAAACCGGTCTCCAAATCTCCTACAAGAAAACAGAATATATGGAACACAGACCAACAGGAAAACACATCATCACAGAATTCGGCAAAATCAAACGGGTCAATAAATTCAAGTACCTAGGCGAATGGATACAGACCAACGGTCTAGACAATGTTGCCATCACAAACCGAACACAAAAAATGGAGAACGCGTACAGAACCACTCAAGATCGCTATAACAAGAAGACGATCTCATGGCAAGCCAAAATCAGACACTATCAAACAGTAATTAGGCCACAAGCAACATACGGTGCAGAAACCTTGACATTAAAAAAGGTAGGACAACGAGAAGAACTCGAGAAAAAAGAGAGACGGATCCTCAGGAAAATTCTAGGCCCAAGAAGAACAGAAGACGGAACATACAGATGCAAAAGCAACAACGAACTTTATACCAAAGTAGAACCAATTACAGAGAACATTAGAAAAAAACGGCTAAAATTCTATGGCCACCTACAACGAATGGACAATTACAGACTAACCAAAAAGATTTTCGATCACAACAACAGTCTAAAAACACCCACCAATTGGCTACAAGAAGTCAGAAACGACCTAAAATCACTTTCAATTACAGAAGAAAACACGAGAGACCGTGAAACCTTCAGAAGATTGGTCGACACTGCAAAATTTGAACCCAAAATCAGAAGGATAAACAACTACACCTTCACGGAGGAAAGAAAACAAAGACAGTCACAACTCATGAAGGAATATTGGGCAGCAAGAAAACTCAGCCAAAATGGTTCCAAGCGCTCTTAAATAGGGCAAATTCAAATTTAAAAAAAAAAAAAAATGGCATGTTTGATAACATTAGCAGTTATCTATTTTGAACCATGTCCGGATGTCTTGTAATCCCTGGTACGTGTTACGTTTTCCGTATCGGTATCGTCCTCAATCTGTAGAAGTTCGATGTGCTCGCTGTCCCAATTTTGATTCCGTTACGATAACAGTGCAACATTCAATGCGGCGGCAAGTAAACAAAACAGTAACGTACAAACAGGTGGGTATACGAACTATAATCCATTCACGGTTACTTCACACTTTTCTAAAGACCTGCTTAAGTTCTACTTCCACGATATTCCTCCGCCTCGTGCAAACTAATCTTTACTAAGTCTAGAAAATTACGCCAAACGACAACGTACCGAATTCGTGCGCACTCAGTTGTAATACCATTTTGCATGAGAACTATTTCTTACTAGGCACTACCAACACACGTGTTTTCTCACTGTTTTCTTTCATATTTATTATAAATGAAATATTATAAATTATAAAGTAAATATAGTTAAACTACACTTTTAGTGAAAAAATAAGATACTGTTATGTTGACAGAGGTATAAAACGCTTGTGACAAATGACATGTTTAGGAAATAACTAAACACGTCAGACATGGGGTAGTTTTTCAATGGTTTGATTAAAAAAAGTGTGAAGGAACCGTGAATAGACTATAATAATCTCGCTATAGCTACTCGTTTTTTACCAGTGTACTAGGTGAATAAACAACAGCTAATAAATTGGATGTGCATTTGACTTCCGCAAACAGTATAAGCGTGCGTGAAAAAAACACGGAAGGAAAAGCATGAAAATATTCCTGTATCTGGTACGCAATGGTTACCCCATTTCAATGCCACTAATCATAGGGTTTTTTCATTGTGTGCGTTAATAAAAGTGTTCTCAACGAGATTTCAAACGAGGTGTACGTGTTTATCACTGTTGTTATAATTACTACTGGTTTGTTTACTGGTTTGTTTCCTAGTTTGTTTAATACGGTTGGCGGAAAAGGGCAAAGGTTTACGTCATCCTTCAAACGCCAATTATTCAGACGTCGTAAAATGACAGAAATTTAAACCGTGATCTGAGAAACGAGGGCTTAGACGCGCTGATAGACAACTGAAACTTAATCGCGAATGTAAACACGTGCTCGTGAAAATTCTACAATACACCGAGTAAATCCACGGCAACAACGAATTAAAAGCTAAACTATTATTATTCCAGCCTAGACGAAGGAATATAAGTTGGCTAGACAAACTGCATAGGCAGGTCACAAATATAGAACTACCAGTTCGACCAATTTTACACGTATTGGAAGAGTTTATGGCCGTTGAATTATAGGTTTTAACTGCTTGTAGCTTCACAATTCATGAAAACAATATTTATTTTTGAGCAAGCACGTAAGTAGGTAAACAGAAATCCACAAGATTGACAAAATAAGTATTTCATATATATAGACACACATAATATCCTTTTCATGATGATTATATAATTTAAGTGGGTTCCTTCTGAATTTAATTTAATGAATCACTATATGAGGATGTTGATTAAGATAGACAAAAACATTTAATTTGTTCTTAGTCTATCGTCGAGCTTGCAGCTATTATGAATCGTTTTCGAATACTAAAGAAATAATTTGCCTAAACCGGAGTGTGTAGATTCCTAATGTTCGTGGTGGCCGCGGTGATGTAGTGGCTAGACTACTCGCCCCCCACCTAAGCGAACCGGTTTCGATTCCCAGCGTGATATCTCCAGGATTTTCGTATGTGGGAATAGTGCTAGACGATGCTGCTGTTTGGCGAGTTTTCTCGGGGATCTCCCGTTTCCCCTCTCTTCATTTCGGCGTTGCTCAATACTCACCTCGCTTCACCCTCATTGGCTCTTAAGACCTCGATGTAAAGAGCTGCCCAAATCTCTCCAATCCCACTAGTGTTCGGCCTTACAACTACTGTTGCTTTTGAATAAGGCAAAATTTCTACGTAATAAATCATATTAAATGTTGCCCTATAGGTAAGAAACATAAAAGAATACTAACGCATTATCTTTCGAATTTCATTTCGGTTTTCTAATTTGTTTCTAATACTGTAGACTGTGTACTAACATGAAAATTCTAAATTGTTTGACAATAGTTTGTTGGAAAGCAAAATAAGTAAACCTGTATGATGCGTAAGGATGAAATGAACACCAAGAAAAATAGTCGCACGGGTAGACATGCTCGTTCAGAGTAGAGTAAAATATAACAGCGAAACACTGTGATGAAGACGCAGTTACAGACGAAACCTAAACAAGAATCTGTCCCATAACACTGGAACTGAATCACAAAATTGTCGCACATGTTTAGAAAAGTGATTTTTAGAAACAAGGAAATAAAAAAATTTTTTTTAGCTGTACTTAAGGCCTAATGTGCTTTGCCAGATGTGGAAAACAGAAATTAGTTTCTCGTTACGTTAGTAATTGCCTTTACGTTTTAGGCAAAGTTAATATTTATATGTAGAATTCCTATTCTACCTCCGAGAACCGTGAGCTCAAAAAACACCGGCTTTAATTTTTCATCTCTACTTTTTTTTTTTAGCACTGAGATACTCCTATCCCGGTATCGGGGTTCCCAGGACCCTGCGTATATATATACGTAGTGTGTGGGCTCTGCGGTCCGCATGAATATTCACCACCACGAGGTCGAACAAGGACTACCAACTGCACGACCTCACATTTTCCCTCACCCCCCGAACTTAATCCCATTAGTACACACACATTCCGCTACGCGCGCTCTCGTTCTTTTTCCTTCATTCTCCCCTCCCCCCTTCCCCAACCCACCCCTCAATTTTCGAGGCATGCCCCGTTCCAGAACCGAGTGCAAAGGGGAATGAATTTCCGTGCCTGACACCTTTCCTTCGAGGTTTGCCAAAAAGCGAAGTGTATTGGTGAGGGGATGGATGTTATTCCCTCGTCGAATCTAACCC